>JAOEHI010003043.1:0-39156 GCA_025447815.1 Percopsis transmontana
TATATAATATTTTATTTAGTTATTGACCTTATTTTTCAATAGTGTTTATATACTTTTGTGCTATTTTTCAATTGCCCTGTGTGTATGTAATTTTTGCTGCAAAAATAAGTTGTTTATGGGGGTGGAGAGTTATAAACCTCTTATATTTATTTTATTTGTTTTCAGGGCCATGGCTCAAGAAAGTTAAGCTCCACTGCTTTACAGTAGTCATAATTGACGATCATGATCGTAATAAAGTTGTCTGGCTTATTCTGTTGCAGATACGCCAGCCTGTATTTCTGCTGTGCCATAGAGGACCAGGATAATGAGCTCATTACACTGGAGATCATCCACAGATATGTGGAGCTTCTGGATAAATATTTTGGCAGTGTACGGTGCCACGTTATCCTTGCCCTTTTTTGTTTTTGCTCTTGGCATCTGTTTTGGTGATTCACATTATATTGTGTTTCTATTTTTTTTCTTAACAGGTTTGTGAGTTGGACATTATTTTCAACTTTGAAAAAGCCTACTTCATTTTGGATGAATTTCTGCTTGGTGGGGAAGCTCAAGAGACCTCCAAGAAGAATGTGTTGAAGGCCATTGAGCAGGCCGACCTGCTACAGGAGGTAAGGCTCTTTATTGAATCTAACTCAAGCCATATAGTCATTAACTTTCATGGTTGTAATTCTACTCTTTTCTCTCCGCTTGTCGGCCTTTCTCTTTTCGTCTCACTATTGTTGCTTAATCCCAGCCTGTTGTCTTTTAACTGCTGTGATACTATATATGTAATGTAGAATACTGCATTTTGATAGCTATTGCATCTGGTGTTTTTATTTATAACATTGTCTCAAAAATGTCATTGTTGTATATCACCTATGTATAGTTTCTGGACTGCATTGAATGCTGCACTTTTATATTTGGCAAATGTATGCACTTAAATGTTGGCCATATATTTTAGTTTGGTCAAAAAGCATTTTTTTTTTTTCTATTAAATTTTAATTTCCTAATATTTATTCAAACTGACACATTTCTCTATGCCTCTGTGTACCTGACACTCTTGTGATTTGCAGAATATAGACTTTCAGATGCGCCTTTTCCCAGGTACAGTTGGTGAAAGCCAGATTAAGTCCTTTGCTTTAGTTTTAGCTGAGTAGCCTTAGACGTAGACTAACCAACACAGAGCTAGACAGGAGAAACAAACATATCAGTAAGACCAATTATTTAAATTAGTATGTTATTCATGCTGAACTTACTGGCATTTTGTTTCCCCTACATATTTACGTTAACACATCTTTCTTAAATAATCCATTAAGCCATATATCCCTAACTAATAACCTCCCAGTATCATCATTCACAATGTTCTACAACCGTCCTTTTCCTTATTTTGCATTATTTGAGACATTCAGGAAGAGATCATCTTTGTGCATCATAAATGGCAAGTAAAAATGCTAGGGACTGAATTAAATAAATGTCAGCTATAATAATATTGGTTTAGAGGTGGATTTATGAGGATGTAAAAGGGTAGACTTATTGTTTATGGCAGCCCTTGAAATCTTAAAAACGGGGAGTAATACTCTAGTTTTCTACGTTATGCACAAGTGCATAATTAGTATGCCCTAGAACGCCGCAACTTGTATGAATGCAATTCTCTCCTGACTTATTGCTAGAGATGTGAAATTACAAGAATATTATACTTTTACAAATAGTAATAAGAGTCTGACTCTGAGTCTGATTTTTCCAAAGTCTTCAAAGTGTGTTTGATCGAACTGTTCTAGATGACACAAATAACATAATCATAACGTATGCAAATTCTGACATAGGACCCCCTGCCCACCTTAGATTTGAAAAGCATTTTCTGGCATCTTGTTGATGGTTGCAGTGAGAGGTTAGTTGAGGCAACTGGCAATGCAGAAATAGGCCTTTAGTGTATTGCTAAGACCACATAAACATAATTTTTTGATGATGGGTAATTCCGGCCAATAAAATGAACATATCTGTAAAGGTACATGTTACAGGAAGCCATTACAATTACGTCATTTAGCAGACACTTTTATCCAAAGCAACTTGTTATTACATGGAGCAGGTAGGGGTTAGGCATCTTGCTCAAAGATGCCAACCCAGGGGCTCGAACCCACAACCTTCTGTCTGGGAGTCCAACACATAGACCACTAGACTATCCTGCCCTTATGCCCTGCCATTATGTCAAACACCAACCAATTGTAGAAACCTTCATGTGGATGGTAGAATGGCATAGTATGATGCGATGAAGGTAGTCTAATGTAAGGAACGTTCCCTTGTGAATATTGTTTTTCTACAGATCTTGTGAGGAAACTTGCTGAAAAACTATTCACAAGGGTTGCTGATGGTTGAAAGGTGGCGTAAAAGAAGAATAATGAATTATTAGTATTGCTATTATCCAATTAGTGTTTGAGGTCTATATTTGAATCCTATAATTTAATGTATGCATCATCACAGCTTCATGTTGTCATTAAATGATAAATACGTCAGGACAAAACACAAGGGCACAACAATTTGTTCTGGAAATATACAGTATACATCACTCTGGCTGGTTTATAAGCGCCCAGGCCTTGGTGGCATCGTATATGTCAACATAGGCTAAATGCAATCTAGGTACTGCATACCATTAATACCACAGCATTTGCAACCCAGCCAATCCATTAGGATAAAGCAGCCAGTTGATTAACGTAAACATTTAGCATTTACTGTCCAGAATGTGCTCTATGGATCTTAAAATATTCACAAAACTTTTCTGCCTGCTTTGTAAAGAGCAGTTACTGGCTTTGATATGTAGTGCCAATTTTATTTTATTTTTTGACATGATGAATTCAGTCTTATTTGGAAAGAAGGAAGCTGAGCAATTTTCAAGACAGACAAAGGGAGAGCTATCTTTATTGAATTCTGTATTTATAGAGCCAGAGTGAAGATTGGGGAAGTTTGCCCAATGAGGAGTTCTTGTAAGAGTTCATGCCTCCACCCGGGTCCATGGTAAATACTAGACTGATGTTGTCAGTCAGCATGGGTTTCAACTGCATGTACTTGTCAGTATGTCTGCCGCTTGGTGCTCAAGAGGAAAACGATAGCCTAACATAAGGATCCTAACCAGACATGAAGCTGAACTGCATGGGTCAGGCCATGTCTGAATACACTCAGTTTCACTAAAGGGTGGCATACTACAACTTCGCTGTCCTTTTTTTTTTTTTTTTTTTAATTCAGTTGATTTAGTGTTGTTTTTTGTTGTTGTTTGTTTTATATAAACTTTTAATCCAAAATAATTCCCTTTTTTATACTAGAGTAAAATAACTGCCATCTGTAGGAATACTAGCCTTCGTGATTATACTACAATATCACTAACGTAATTATATGTAATTGCCAATTGACTTGGTTCTATATTGTGCAACAATGATTAAAGGGACACTCCGTTATCGCATTACAGTGCCCCTAGAAGTCTGAATATTCACCCCCGCTTGTTTGGAAACACAACTGCGTGAGTGTGGGCGGGGCACTCTTCTTGGAGTTACAAAACAAACAAACAATGTAGATTGGTTGAAACTAGCCCCTCCCACAGCTCGGTGCTTCTCACACTGAAGCTGGGGTGAGTTCTGGGCTGCTACAAGAGTGTCCCTTTAACAACTCTGCAGCATTATGTAATGTACATGTGCTATTAGACTGAAATTATTTTTCCATCTAACAGTAGATGACTAATACTTACTAATGAAACATAACAATGCAACATCTAGCTTCAAAGAATATGCATGGTGACAAAAAATAGATGGACTGTGTGTGTGTGTGTGTGTGTGTGTGTGTGTGTGTTCAGACATGACTGGTTAGTCATAAATATGCATATACAGTACAGTATATGCATGGTGCCATAAGTACATCATGAGGGGAAGACATTGAATTGTGTTAATAATGATTTAAACATTTCTCAGGAGTAAGTGTTACTCTTGTGCAAGCATAGGTATACATTTTGATGAGTAATGTGCTTTAATCCCAGCTCAGGCTCTGCACTATAGAGACTCGTATACAGTAGATTGTGTAGGGACAGTTTCATGCACAGACACCCTTTTTTATTTCAGCGGTGCACAGTGGATCTCCAAGTCTTTATTGGCTTTAAAGTTTTTAAAGTCTTATGAGATCTCATGAGATTCATTCTATGTCCTCAAAACACTTTGCCTCACAGGTGTGCTGGTTCCCAATATGGCCTCCGAATCCTCTGGTCTTTTCCAGAATTAGAGCCACTGAGGTGAATACTTTTGTGTGTGGATCAAGGCTTACCACTAGAGATCCTCTAGTCAGATTTAGTCTTAGTCTGTTTGCCTATCACCCTGTCTGCAGTGTCTCACTACTTTTAGGAAGATATGGTTCAGGGTCTCTTGCCAATAGTAACAGTCTATCTCCAGTTGGTAGATGTTTGTATTGTATTGCTTGGTTAAATATATACCAGTCAAATGTTTGGACACACTTTCCCATTCAAGTGAATAGGAAAGTGTGTCTTAACTTTTGACTGGTACTGTGTGTAAAAGAAGTTATAGTGTGTGTGTGTCCCCTGTTTGTGTCCCCTTTTATGTGTAATGCTTAATACGTCACAATTCCAAATTGTTCATATGCTTTCCAGGTGGAGGCCAACATGTGTTTGCATTAGCAATATCTTGACTGTATGTTTTGTATAATTGTTTTCCCATTCACTAAAGTAATGGAAGATGGGGGGCACTGAGTTTCCATGGCTGTCAGCGTTCACGCCCTCCCACTCAAAATCAGAAGACATCTTAACACAGCAAGGGTGGAGGGGAGAAAGGGTGTACAGTAGTGTGTCTCTGTACTAGAACCATACATTTCTGCCCCAGCTCACTGAGAACTGTGTGAGTCTACTGTAGCTCTAGCGCTTTAGGGGAGGAGCAGATTAGGAGGGGAGAGGGAGGGGTTTGAACCAAACGCTGGTTTCAACCACACAAATAAAGGAGGGTACCTTCTAAGCAATGCCTTGCCTTCTGCTCTGTTGCCTGCATGTCCTGTTGGCTGGTCTGGATGTCTGCTGGTGTCTCTTCTAAGCCGTATGCATTTCTCTTCCCCAGCCCCGACATGAGTACTTTAACGTGCCTGTGTACTGACCGGCGGTCATCGACGCTGCCGCCACTGCTGCTATTCACCATGCATGCTGAGCTCCTCGTGCCTGGCACCTCTTTTTACGCCCTTCTCCAGCACCATCACATTGTCATTGGTTTACACGTGTAACAATATACTCTACTCACCGACAATATACAAATTTCCCTAGATCCCCTGAGTTCCTCCTCAGCTCACGGTACATGTTTGCAACACAGCTGTGTAAGAGGACGGGTAGAGAACTTTGTGAACCGAGGAGTGCTATAGGGGGAGGAGTAGAGATGTGTGCCAGCCATTTAGTAATTGGGTTGGGGAGAGGCGTGCATTCAAGGGCGTTTCTAACGGTTTTGTAACGCTGGTTTCAACCTCAAGGGAAATTCTGGTCACAAATCGAGGAGTCTCCCTTTAAAACCCTATTTTACCATATAATGAATACAGCTTATCATGATACATTTAGTGCCACAATGCATTGGGACTTCTATTACGCCATGATATATATTATGTGTGTGGAATACAGTATATTGTTACACACTTGTCATTGATCACCTCACTGTCTGTTTCATTGCACTGTAAGTTTATAATGTCTCCCTGCGTCCAAGACTTACACTTCTCATTTCCCCTTATATCCCTCAAAGCCACGCTCAGATGACATCAGGACAGTATAAATCACTCAGATTTTATCAGTGTTTATGTTATAATGAATGTTAGCTAAATTCTCTGGGTTTTACTCAGTTTCCACTAGGAAATAGTCTTTCATATAGTGTAGATGTGTAATATAGAAAACCAGCTGCCAAGAATTGGATTAATGACAAATATTTATATCTGAAGTAACCCTTCAGAAATTATCTTAAGAATCTACATATGAAAAGAACTGAACGAAGGACATGTTTTCCCCTTCTCATACAGTATTTTGAATAGCTTTCGTTGATTATCATATGTTCTAGCTACTGCTTTACACTGCCAAACCAGGCAAGCAAAATGAAGTGTCATTTTATTATAGTTTTCAGTAATTACAATGACGTTTAAAAAAAAAATGATTTATAGATCTTGGATATTCTCTTTTTTAATGTATTTAAATGTGTAGAAGAAAGACCACTATGTAGCCAAGTGGTATGTGAAAAATGTTATACACTATAACTACAGGAAGTGTAATGGTTTGCTATTTGCACTTAATTGCAATTAGACTAAAGGTGTGCTCATAATCTTTTATGCCAACGTGATTATGGGCATTAGGATAAATTAAACGTTTCCCTGGAATAAATGAACACTGAACAATATTGGTTCAATGAAAATGCATTATAGGATATTTATAATGGTTAAAACCCTTGTCCAAATTCATCAACAGGTATTCATTATGTGCTATTAATCTCATTATGTCACATTATATACTAGCTATAAAAGGTTAAAATAAAATTCTTTGACAAACTGAATACACATAGTCTTGATATAGTTTATTTTTGTGTGTTTGTTTGTTTGTTTTTGTTATGAGGACTTTGTTTTTCATGACATACACATTTAAAACACCCAAATGCTCAATAAGGTAGTATTGACAGGAGCGGTGGTTTTCTGGTCCTCAGTTGAACAGCACTCATCTACATCCTTTTAAGGGTTGTCATATTTCATATTAGGATGGCACACATTAAGTATTTATTCATATGAATGACCCCCAACTGAAAGTATATTAAATGAATAATACATGGCCCTAAGCTCAATATCATTTTGCTGTGAAGACAAATCTATTTTTTTTCTTTTTGCTCTCATGAATGAATTGCGTATTTGTCATTGGTCTCACAAAACTCCTCTCTTTACTTTGTGCCCAACCTTGTTTTTAGGATGCCAAAGTAAGTGCTTTCATTTCTCCATCACTGCTTTTCAGAACATCAACATAAAGCTAAGAACTTCTGTGTATTAGCAGCTCTTGGGTTTGATGTTGAAAATACCGTCATTCAATTTTCTTTGGTTGCAATATAAACGAAATAATGTGAATATCAGAAAATTCCTCTCTCTTAGTTACACATAAAGTAATTTGTCTTCATGGACTATCACATGTTCTAAACAATGATGATCATTTACAAGTAAAGATTAAGATTTTAAAGCAGCTAGTTTTATAACTGGACAGGATCATTTTCACATAGTCTGCTTATGCTTTGATTATGACAAAAGGACCTCAAAACAGGAAGCTGTCATTTCTAGAGTTCATGTCAGCAGAAACATGAATACTTCTTAATGTCTCACAGTGAAATGGAGGTTTTCCCTCACAGAATTGTGGTTCATCTATCCCCCCTTAGGATGGGGAGACCCCACGCAGCGTACTGGAGGAAATTGGACTGACATAAACAGACGTGTTTGCCACGCACATCCCTTCATCTGCCAGCTGCTCTCCTGTATAGCCCACACACGCGAACCAACACTTTTCACGGGCGCACACCCCCAAAACACAAAGCACACACATTTGTGGTGTTACTGTTACTTTCTCTTCCAAAGCGCTGCCTTCTTTTTCTACTACACACAATGTAGCACTGCATTAGTAAGCTTCCACTGAATTATTGCTTTTTTTATTGTGATTATGTGGTAACAGTGATGAAATTAAACAAAATGTGGTTTCTGTGCTAGTTTTCCAATACTGTACAGTATACAGTACAGTACAGTATTGACCGAGCCACTCTTTCTATTTTAATTAGGAAGTACTCAGTTCTGCTGTACTCAGTGAATTCTTTCATAACAGTCGAATTTAACATAACAGTTAAAATGGTCGACAAACTAAATCCCAAGTAAGCAATTTTTAATTCGAGTTACAGCATATTATGTAAAGGGAAGTATTACTTTGAACAGAAACCAAAGAGTTAAGCTGTTTCATCGCCCCTTTGTCTGTTAAACATTGCACTATTGAACTGGATTGAAACTGTGTTGAACTAGACATTTAATGATATATTTAAGTATTTGAACCCAACCCACTGTGATTTGTAATGTACTACTGCACTGTAGTAAAACTACTGTAGGTAAGTATATGTACTGTATGTCCTCAGATACAAGTGTGCAGGCAGAGTGCCAATTATAACTGATATTATCAACCGATATGACTGTTCAACCAATTGGTTCTTAATGTGTCAGATATTTTACAGTAACATTGTATTTATCTGAAATGAGTGGATAAATATCTGCTATGATAATTTTGTTTGCAAATATATTTTATTTTTAATTCTGCATATGCATAAATTATTAATGTGTAGAATAAAGCAGATTCTGTTCTCTGGCTAAATAAAATTGTAACTGAAATTAGTTTCTGTGTTATTACATGGAGAGAAAGTACATTATCTTGAAATTAACCTAACTCATAAATATAAGCAATATCTTCCATCTTTCAATGTTCTATTTATTAATATAATAATTATAGTTAAAAAAGCTGGTGACAATGCTGGTGACAATGCAGCAAAGTATAAACAAAGACAGTGGACCCCGCCCCATAACTACCTTGTGTATGACATGTTTTGTGAAGATGTGTTTACATATAAAAAAAACTTCACTCTCTTCATTCAAAAATGTAGCCAGAAGAAACTGATCTCCTTGGTCCAACATTGGTATAACATACTACAGTACAACAATATTCAACAGTAATAATGAAATAGACATTTAAGTATGTTATCTCTATAAAGCATGTGGCTCTGTAACTAAATAAACTTGTTTACCAAAATGTTACAGATTATATTACCAACAGAAATATCAATACATCATTCATGTTACTCCTACAACAGTCCATCGGAAAGGCAAGGAAGAGCAAAATCTGATATAAAATCTTGCTTGGTCCACAACAAATGAATTCAAATAAGTAGACAATATACTGTTCAAATTTTATCACTGAGAGTGCTCTTTCATCAACTTTCCGAAATTCCATATCTATGGAACTGTAAACCAGTCTATAGTTTGCATTTTGTTAGTGGTTGAGGTAGTCTTGTACATTTGCACCTGGTGGCATTGAACTGTGTTAGAAAAGCTGAAATTTAGTGGCATTCTTGACAGTTGGCCCACTGAAACATTAGACTAATAAGCAAATGCATTATTCAGTGGGTATATTAATGCTGTGGACGGGTATTGTTTCTGGTCCTTCTGTAAGTGAAAGCACCTGGGCTGTTTCAATCAGAGACCTACTCTAGTTATCCTCCTGTAGCATCTCTTCTATCTCTTTGTCCCAGTTGGTGTCACAGTTCTCTTTTCCAGCCACCTCCTCATACTCCTGGAGCTCCTGCTGCAACTCCTTCTCCCAATCTGGAATCCCCTCTGAAAAACATGTAGTCACACTTCACAAGTTGCTGCATTTCTTTGAGTAGGTCCTCCTGGTTTATACCACAATATTCAAAGGCTTCACTCGCAAATTCAGAAACACCTGGACTGGTAGAGACCTCCTCTTCATCCTTCCACAAAATAACAAGCCCAAACCGCTATTAATATTTTCTAACTTGGCTTTTGGGTTTATAATGAAAACAGAATTGAATGGTGAACTGCCATTAAAACTGAGAAAATGTTTGGTAACTCATTGGGTCTTATCATTGCTGGAGGAGTTTTGCGCTTGACTGTTTTGGCATTGTTTTACAGCATAATACAATGTGAAAGGAGGACAATTTAACTCAATGACAACATTCTACAATAAAAATTTACAATGTAAAATAGTATGCTCTGTCAAAGGAAACCTACCTAGATGCGAAGAGTGTTCAAGTTGAATTCCCCTTTTGCTTTATCAATGTATATTACAATGACAATTTCATTTAGCAGACAGCGACAGGTAATAGTAATTTTTCCAAAAGACTTCCTCCTTTACCCTAAGAATATCACAGATATGCATATTAGTTTTCAGTGCAGTAGAACATTTTCAGTAAAACAATTCTTTGGTGGCACTGTGACAGAGACCTTAAAGTACCACTTGAATTCCATTCCAAGTAAATTGGCTAGGTGTTTTCCAAATAATTTACAAAATACAGCAATACATGGACTGAAATATTTTAATGTACTTAGTGTAGGGACAAGATGGTAACGCATCTTTGTGAGAAGTTCATCTTCTTCCAACATCACCATGGCAATTGGGTACATTTGCTCAAAGTCCAAATTAAAATGCACACCAGCAGGGGGGTCTCTCAAAAAATTCCGTTTGTCCTGAAAACAACCAAAAGCAGACGTTTTTTAAAAATCTACAAATACTGATTAAATACTTTTAGAGTAAAAGAGTTATATTTACAACTGAAAGAGCTAAAAAAATCTGTTGCTGTATAGTCTCCACTTCATTATAGACAGCCCATGGTGGCACGGCAGCATCTAGTAAAACAACTGTATGCTACTGTAGCCTACTGTACTACAGTGGAGATATTATATGAATGTTTTGTGAAATAGACATAAGCAGCTGCTACTCACCAGTCGTTTTAGAGTTTTTCACCTGAACAAATTTCTGTTGATCTTTTTGGAATTCACCCAAAATGGTCTGAAAGAGGAAAAGTTTAACTCGTACAATTTTAATAAATAATGGAAAACGCTAAAAAAAAGGATCCAAAAGCCACTTCACCTTCTCGATAATTCCATCCATCTTTCCTACTTCCACACATTTCTTTATGGTTTGAGCAGTTTCAGCAACAGATAATTTCTTTGAGGCACTGCTTGCTAAATTATAAATATAACCTGTAGATACAATATGCAGTTAACTATGTCCGTGATTATGTTGATATTATTATAATAGCATTCTTGTCATCCACGCCAAGACATGCTCCCCACGTCTTAATAATTGTTAATCGGTTATCGAAAATAATATGCCTAGCGTCTGAAAAGTTTTAAGAACTTTAACCGTTCCTGTGATCTACTTCCGCAATGTGGCGAAACTAGACCCTTCGACCGATCCGTAGACGTGAACGCGTTACCCTGGAAACGGGTCACATTAAAGGGTAGCCGTATTTTACATCAGTGGGCGCGATAGATGCATTGCCGCCCCCTACTGGTACAATGTTGATGCTAAATAGCTGTAACTGAAGCCTCAATTTCCTTTTAAATGACGAGTAAGCCAATAAAGACAAAATTAAATACATTTATTAACGAACATTAAAGTTACATCTCAGTTCTCATACTTGTACCTCTCCAGTTGGAGACAATAAACCACAATCAAGACCACAAGAAATGGCTTGCCATATTGCTGACAGTAGATGGCACGCGTGTGCTTTACCTGTCTCATTATCCATGTGTAGTCCTAGCTAGCTTTGCTAATTTAAACACTCGTTTGGTTTTGTCTGGGTCGGTCGACTTTAGTATAATGGAGTAGACTACATGCCAAACTGCTGCATTCAAAACAACAAGAACACTCCCAACTCACCACACGAAAGTGGCCGTTTATCTAGTGATCAAGGTAACTTTTGGCGAAAGAGATCCTTGGGGAAAAAAAGAATGAAGAATGCGTAACGTGAACCTGGAAGAAAGCTGCGTGCCACCGCGACGAAACGGGCTTGTTCGCCGGTCTATCAAGAACAAGAAGTTGAATTCTCAGGTAAAATTAGCCCAGCCTCAATTCTTCATGCAGTGTTTACTGTATGTGGACGATTGCAACAAAACTTTATTCGACACTGCGCTGGGAGAAGCATTTATTTCCACGTAGATTTTGTGATTTAGTACCCGAAAGTGTTAGCTAAACGAATCTGTTAAAGGCAAGGAAGGTGTCCACAACTGTACTTGACTTCATTTGTTGAATGCATTCACATAAGAGCATTAAGTTAGTCAGGAGTGTGACAACAGGTGTTTACGCAGCAGTTGGTGGCCTAGCGTTTGTTTTTCTCTATTAAAGGGAAAACGGATGCAAAATGCTTTTTATTGTGATACACATTGTTTTCTTTAAGGGAAACATCCCTTAAGTTTAGAGTCCACATGTTAATGTTAAGTCCTACGGCATTTTTATTAATTTAACAATAAAGTCTCGTCCTTACGGTTACAAACCTTTCGATCGCCAGCATATTGATAACATCACAGGTTCAGACAATGTATGAATAATCACCCGCGTTGGCGCTAACCTGGCATAGCGTGTCAGACAAAAAAAAACTTTAATCGACCAGTTGCTCTAGAAGTTGCATATCTAATATTAAATTATTATTAATTTCGGTCAAATCATATCCTTTTAATATTGATAATTGTGCATTAGATGCAAACGCAAGTATCCCTATTGGACGAACATGTTTAATGTAGATGTTTATTCATTGTGTGTCTTGTGGTGTTTTAAGTATATCCATGTCTATATATATTTATTCATTTGTTTATTTATTTATTCACTTTTCAGCATGGATCCTGGGAGTTGTAGAAATGATACTCATCAGCATGTAATGGACAGATCAGGAGATGTGGAACAGAAGAGCAGAGGTGATGAGGGATGGAGGCTGGTGGATGTGCTTCTTTCAGGAGGTGCGCCATGGGGGTTTACATTGAGAGGAGGTCGCGAACATCATGAACCTCTGCTCATAACCAAGGTAAGCTAATCTAGTAGTGTTTAATATCAAAACCATGTGTTGTCAAGGATGGTGTGTAGTTTCATGTTTACTGCCAGTGATGCTGGGATTGTAAAACAGCCGGGTCAAATCCAAACTAGTTTATGTGATAATGTTGACACCTTGCTTGTAAAGTTTATCATAATTTTACTGAGCAAGGTTTAGCTGTTAGCTTAAGAGTTGTACGCGCAAGATAGCAAGATGAGGTAGCTCCAGTCTGTCATTGAATTCTTTAACATCTAAATTCCTCTGTAAGGTTTTATCCATTGCATCTGGTTTAATTTTAACATAACTCGTGACCACAGAAAACGCTGTTTATGTCCACAGTATCTCAAGGCTGAGCCTAATTTGCACAATATGAGGTCAAATGAGACTCGCTTGGAAAGTCAAGGTAAACAAAAAAAATGTGTGCTCCTCTTGACAAATGCTGTTTTAGATTTAGCCTTAGGAGAACTGACAATAGTCTAACCATGTCAATACAGCCAAATGTGGGTATAATCGCAAACGTGCAATATAACTCTGTTGAATGTTTAATGATTTACCCCAAAAGACCTTGGTCATTATTTTAACAGGATAAAATACCAGCACCTGTTATTTTTTTGTTTTTTCTTCTAAAATTGTGTCCTTTGCTTTTTTTTCTGGGATGGCTGAGGGTGCATGTTGGTTTTTGTATCTACCCAAACAGGTCCAAAGTCTAACTTGCACATAGCCGAAACTTAGTTTCAGGCCAAAGTATTAGAATTCAGCTCCCTGCTACGTAGGTTGTTAAGCATGTGCTCGAAACAAGAAGAATTCCAGCCATTTAAAGTCTATAAGCCATAAGATTTAATGGTCAGCTCACACTACTGAATTTTGTAGTGTGCGTCACTGTGACACTGGATTGGATGTGGGTTTCCCATTGGCATCATTGTGTTTCCTGACTGAATATCAGAAATCTGCTCCACGGACCCCAAAAAACACATTTGCATGTATGGTGAGAAACATTTTTTGTCTCTCTCTGCATAGAAGCCTTTCATATGGGCATATTGCTGGTGTTAGAACTGTTTTAATTTATACGTCTTTCATTAGCTCAACAAAATACCTGATGTTAAACATCCCAAAATGTTTTAGTATTTTTTTTTGGATGAAAGCTATACCAAATTAATGTCTGTCAGGTGTGACACATGTTTGGCTAGTGTCTGGTGGTTAAAGTTTATTAAGTTAAGTTTAAGACACTTTAACTGTTATGGCTATGATGAGGGTACTTCTTAACATTTGTTGTCTTTAGTTTTGGACTGTTTTTAAATTTGAGATTAAAGGGTAACTTGCTGTACCAGGAGTGGGGGAAGAATGTTGGATCCTTCCTCGATTCCCCAAATGTACTGAATTATCCTTGACAGCCTGAAGCCTGCTGGAATGGCATGATGGGATAAATTTAGCCTGGATTAGTGATTAGTGTTTCTTTTGGAGTGTTCAACAGCTTGCAGTCTTTGATTTCTAAAGTCATCCTGTTGAATTATTGGTATAGACTACAGTAGATAAAGGTGCGGCTCTACCTAGTACCAGATAACCTTGGCATTTACATGAAGAGAAGTCCTCTAATTCCCACCATTCTTTTACTGTCAAATGAAGGCATCTACAACTGAAATCACACACTTTCATCTAATATAAGCACAGTACATTACAATTTATAGTCTAGATTATATGGCCAGCTCTGGCCATACATTATAGTGTAACCCATATCGTGGCCTCTGTATCTGTTTCCAAATTCCCTGTGGGGGATTCATACATTTCTACAGATGACTGATTATGAATAACACTAAGATAGAATGTGATTAGTGGAAATGATGAAATGTAAGAATAAGAAAAAAAAATGTGTGTGTGTATTCTTTGTTGACTCTTGTTTGGTGGATTGGGTGATTGAAGTCTGAAGTAACAAGACATATTGGCAATTTCACAATTTATTGGAGCGTCAGTAGCGTGTGGGAGAACCATACACAGCCACAACAGCCTGGCACCTCCTCCTAATGCTGGTCACCAGCCTGGTCACACACTGCTGTGGGATGGCATCCCATTCTTCAACCAGCATTTGTCGCAAGTCAGCCAATGTGGTTGTGTTGGTCCCTCTTCCATGAACAGCATTCCCAAGCTGATCCCACAAGTGTTCGTTGGGGTTGAGGTCAGGACTGCTGGCAGGCCATTCCATCCTCTCCACTCCCAAATTCTGGAGGTAATCTCTGATAAACCCCGCTCTGTGCGGATGAGCGTTGTCATCTTGGAGGACAGAGTTTGGTCTATGACTGTGGAGATATGGGGTTGCACAATTTCATCTCTATCTGTCTGCATTGAGATTGCCTCCAATGATGATAAGCCTCGTTTTTCCAGTTGGGGAGATGCAACAGCAAAGAAAAGCTGTTTGGCATTGTCAGAGACGATTTGGGCGCAACTCGCATAATAAGCTCTGCTGCTCATCCCACAAATGCATGTTCCTTACAAATGTGGCAAATGTGTGTTTATATTTAAACCAAGGAAATATAACTTCTGTTTCTTTAAAGGTAATTCACATAGTCTGGTGTTACTGACGATAACTTATCTTAGGTTCCATATAACCTAGCAGAGTGCATCAGTCATGTGGCATAATATTTACACATCCTATGTTTTAAGTGGCAGTGTGTAATATGATAATTAAATATTTGAAAACTTCCTGGTTTACAATTTTGCCCATTCACCATAACATCCAATCTACTCTCAAGAGTACTTGTACAGCATTGTGCGGGCATTCAAAAGCATGCGATTGTACGAAACACCTAACATCACAGGTTCACCCTGGAGTCCTCCATGTATGTGTCTGGGATACAGGGATCCTTTCACCAGTGTCTAAACTACATTTAAATGCACAGGGTGTTTCCTCATACATTACTTGTTCATATCCTGGTTAAGGTCTTACTAGGGGTAAGTGGTTTAAATGCACCTTTTTCCTATGTAGAGTAGTCCTGATTCTATCTACTTTGTGATGAACCTAATGATCACAAAAACCTGACTATGCTTTACAGACTTTTTTTTTTTTTTTAAATACACTATATTTGCCTATAAGTGGCTGTTGCAGCGTTGCTGCAATTGATGAACTTCAGCAATTGGTGTAGGACCATTCATAGTGGATGTTCCTGCCTGAGTATAAAAAGAAAATAATTTTTTGTTATTTACACTCTGAGGTGTACGTTAAGAACACTGGTGATGGGTTATTTTTTCATAGTGGCATGAGCAACACATTGTTGCAAAGGGCTTAAATCAAGGGCTTTGTTTGTTAGGCTGTTTTCTATTGTTTATGGGTATTCTCAAATTGGCAAATTAAAGATAATGGAGACTTGTCCAGAGGATTCAAGACCGTTGGAGTATTGTTCAAGAGAAATAATCTGGATGTAATTAAAATTCTTAACATTCCACTCATAGCTCAAGTTTTGCCAAAAGGTCTTTGTGGACTTTAAGTCCTCTGTTTCAATAAACTTTAATAATACCGTTTTACACAAACAGCTGGTCAGGCACCTCCGACATGTTAGACCTGGCTTGCCAAGGAAAAATGTGTTTTTAGAGAAGCAATGAAAAATATTGACAATTATTCAAAGAAGAAATGCAGTAAAAACGCTGTGTTTCTACGCACACATCAATCAGTTTGTCAGTTAATGATTACATCTTGTGACCGGTTTCTGGCTTGTATTTCACTGTCTAGGGATAGTACAACCTAATTATTTTTTATATATATATAAAAAAATGTTTTTTTTTTAAACCTTCATCAAATAAGGTAGAGGGGAATAAAAGTTTAATATTATTTTTGATTGTAACATACTGCATAAGGATTTTAGTTTTACATGTAGGTTAATCCAATGTAGAATCCTGCTATACAAATGGAGCCCTCATTGCGTGTCAAAGTAAAAAACTTTCAGATGAACCGTCAACTAGCCTATATCAAGGGCTTAATGTGTTGTTATGTGTATGTCAGTGTTTAGCTCTAGGAATTTAGAGAGTACTCTTGTCATGATGTGCTGTGAGTCTGAGCTGTCCCATGTTAGACACACTAGCCAGCCAGCCATAGCTGTTGTTTAAAACACTCACTGCTACCTGTTGATTGATTCTACGTGAACTGTACTGCACTGTATTATATACTAAATTGTATTATACTTTATGGTACAGTATAGAACATTGTGTGTTGTGCTAATAAGCTGTCATATAATACTGTTTTGGACAGGCCATAATTGACATGACACGGAAATATAGCATTAATTCATTAATTCATGATAAGTGACATCGTAGCCAAGTTGTTCACTGTTAACATGGACCTACCCTCTAGAGCTCTGTATACTATACAGACCTCCACTGACATTTCAAATTTGGGGGTAAATTTAGGTTCAGTTTGCAATGAGCATTTAGTCTGAGCACCAGGGTTTACAAGTAAGATTGTTGTAACTGCTGTAGTGCCAGTAAGTGCTAAAAAAAATAATACAATTATCCTCTGTTTTTAAGGCAAAGCTAGTGGAGGGGTCTAAGATCAGTGCCCTGTCAGCACAGCAAACAGGACATCTGTCAGCAAAAAACACACATTCCTTACCACCACATCCTTCCCTTCAGGTCCCACACAGAGACATGGGGCTATTTATACAAAAAATGGAGTGCAGGAAGGTTTGGGTTAGAGTGATATAGCTGGACAAAGACAATGAAGAAAGGATGAGCTGTAACTCGGATGCTTGGGGTTTGCGTTTGGGGGAGGAAATTGTCCAAGTCTCCTCAAATGCAATATATCTGCCTTTGTGTTGTCTAGCACATTACCCTTGTTTTTTCAGAAATAATATGATTACAGCGCTTCTGTCTGTGTAGGACAGCACTTGCTACAACATTTAGCATTAAAGCTATTTCACTCTGTAGCCTTAGGCAGGGATGTCACATTTTGAGTTAATAAACGTTGTATGATCCGTGTACACAGCAACTTTTAAGATGTAATACTGTTAGCCAAACACAGTACTCGCGTCACACCAAGATAAGCAAGCCTTCTTTGTCCTAGCCAGAGTTGCTGTAGCTGGTTCTTCCAAGGCACTCTATATATATATATATATATATTATTTTTTATTTTTATTTTATTTTAATATTTGTATTTATTTCTGCCCTATATCTTATAGAATGTGTTGGTTGTTGGATAAAGGATGTTTAAGACCTACAGTAATGGGCCATAAACGTACACATACCTCAGTAGTTGAGTCTTATAACCCATTATTGCAGGTTTGATTATTACGTGTGTGTGCTGTGTCAACTGCCAAGCAGTTCAGCATTTCACCCTAGATATAACGTGTATTTCACCCCTCATCCTTGACTTTCATTCTCTGTCTATTCTTGACTTTGGCAGTTGTGAAACTTTAGTGACCATTACATTGTCTATTCAGTCGCTTGAATTTAAAATGCCTGATGTTCTGTGACTTAAAATCATAGGCCAACATTAATTCTAGTTAAATATACTATCATCTGAGAGATATTATTCCAGGTGTCTAACCTTTATGGATGAAGGCTATTTTCTCTCGGCTGGGAAACCAACACGTTGATACATCATGGCATTGACAAAAGCACCTTGAAGCATTTTTAGACCTTTCTACTATGAACATTTCAGAGCTCCACCGATATATCGGAGGGCCGATATTGGCACATCGTGTCTGTATTGGCTATATATTTTGGTCAATATATTGACCTAAATAATGGTTTTAAAGGTGAATCCTACATGTTTCAGCTAGAGTATATGTAGTTGAGGAAGGACATTAAATGGGGCAGGATAGTCTAGTGGTGACTCACTGTAAGTTGCTTTGGATAAAAGTGTTAAATTACCTGTAACTTTTCCAGTTCCCATAGGTGTAATCAAATTAATATTCTTTGATATGCATGCCAAAATGTGTGTGTGTGTATGTATGTATGTATGTGTGTATGTGTATGTGTATATATATATATATATATATATATATATATATACACTAAAAAGAATATCTGTGGCAGAAATATTGACATTGGCATCTTATCCAAAAATGTGTTAACATACAACATCAGGTTTCCTTTGCCAGCAAACTGTTGGCACCCTAAAATAATGTCTATATATTGCAATGGTATTTGAAGTGCATTTTCTTTATAGTGCATCTTTTCCAAGGCATTGCTTATTTATGTTTTACTAGACTCACAGGGCCAGTACACGTCTGAGGACATTCTGTTTTAGACACAAACTAGCAACCACATGCAAGCGAACCCTAGATTTATGAGGTCATGATAACGTAAATACATTCTACTTGTTTCGTAGCTTAAAAATTATTAGAATCAAACATTGTTTATGTAATATCTATTGTTTTATATAATATCACTGGTGCATCTTGTCACCTGTTTGAAAAACCGGCACCCCTATTTTGAACATCACCTTCACAAGACATTAAATTGGTTTGGAAGTTTCAAGCTCTGTTTACCGCTCCACCCATATTTGAGCTAAATTATCTTGTCCCCAGACGTTTATATGATGGTATAAGTCTGGCCCAGCGACTTATCACAACAATGTTTGTCATGATGTACTGAGGATTATCTGACTGTTATTGATTAATTGTAATGGTGGTCTAGTGTTGCATGTCTGACATGCCCTGACCAATATTCTCGACCAGTGGAATATTAGGCAATTTGTCCATACCTTCATAAGCCATTGTTATGTTGTCCATTCAAAGTCATACACATTGAAAATCCTTCTTGAACCATGATGGTTGTTTGAACTGAATTTCAGCGTCCTGCTCTAATGTAATTGGCCAGATGGACTGTTGTCGTTGGCTATTTTATTTCACTGTCGCTGTTCCACCTGCTGTGTTTCCCTTGCAGGTGGAGGAGGGAAGCAAAGCAGCAGCTGTGAGTCTCCAGGTGGGAGATGAGCTTGTTAACATCAATGAGGTTCCCCTGAGTGGCTACAGACAGGAGGCTATCTGCCTGGTGAAAGGCTCCCACAAGACCCTTGCTCTGGTGGTGAAACGGTAAGCAACCAATCTCTCCCTCTGCATCTGCTACTGTCAGCAATGCACAGACCCCCCTCCCCCCCCCCCTCCCCCCCCCCTCTCCAAAACTCTTTTAATGGGTCACCGTGGTTACATCTCTAACAAACCACGCATGGTGCAGGGGTGGGGAGGGTCTAAAGGCCATAGTAGCTGTTTGCCTGAATCTAGGTGTGTAGATCAGCCTGCTTTGTCTGGGATCTGTTAGACTTCACAACTGTCATTTGCAATCCTCGCTCTGTCCTGATCTCTTCTTTCAAGCTGTTTTAAAGCTTGAAAGAGGGGCAGGATAGTCTAGTGGTCCCTATCCCTATCTGCTCCATGTAATAGCACCATGTAATTGTAAGTCGCTTTAGATAAAAGCCGCTGCTAAATGACCTCATTGTAAATACAGGCACGCCTGTATTCTGCTATTATCCTCGGCCATCTGCATGGGCCCACATCACATGAAAAATGACCAACGCACCGCCCGCGCATAGTTACAAAAAATCAGATGTGCGCTCCACAGCGTGCATAGGCCGCGCAGGGCCAACGCGCAAGGCCCCGCCTACATGTTTGACGCCAGTGTAAATCAAGCTTTAGGCATCGCAACTGGATGGGCCTGTTTTGCCAGGTTAGACTTTGCAGTCAAGGAGAGTGTGACAATTTTCCACATGTTGGTCGAGTCAAAAGCAGGAAGCGATGACTTCACTCAGCCAGTTATACCTCAGCCAATCATGTGTAGAAACGATTAGAAGAAGGGAGTAGGTATAACTTACAATTGATTATCTGAGGATAGACTATCAGTCCAGATCTTGTTCCTCCTTTGTCAACGAAGGATGGAGGATGTGCTTATACCATTGAATTTTTATTGCTTATGCTTTTATTCTGAATTCTAGCTCTCCTTTCACTGGGTTTTCACCATGGTACGCTCTTAAACAATAAATCTAACCATTGTGTTTAACTCTTACTGTTAAAGCAAAACCAGAGTGATTTGCTTTTGTTGATCAGCTATGCTCAATTCTCTTTGGTCATTTTAGTCGTGGTTTCCTAACCAATTTGATTTATTTTCAAAAGTCCAAAGTTTTCCATAGGGGCTTTAACAGTATTACAACTGCTACAACAGGGGCAGGATAGTCTAGTGGTCTAGGTATTGGACTCCCAGCCGGAAGATCGTGGGTTCAAGCCCCAGAGTTGGCCTACCTGTAAGCATCCTTGAGCAACATGCCTAACCCCTACCTGCTCCATGTAATAGCAGCATGTAATTGTTTTTTGGGATAAAAGCGTCTGCTAAATGACAAAATTATAATTGACATTGTAACTGCTGAATCACTGATTAACTGAGTTGTGAAAGTCTCCTCACAAACAGCGTTTTTGTGTGTGAAACATTGGTCTCATTGTCTTGGCTTGCTGTCTGGATTTCTTGCTGTGTTGTGTCATATCATAAACAAATAGTCCCATACAAGGAAGTCTACACATCGTTTATCTCCGCACAAAGATGTAGTTGTGCGTCTTGCGCCTAGTTTTATCCACAAATTACTGTTTCAAGCATACTGTACATGATGTATTGTTCTTCACTGTTGAGTTTAAAAATGTACAGTGCTTCTTGTGAATACCTTTTTTTTGTTACAGAATATTTAAAAAATGCAACTTACTCAAGCTGTCTGAGAAGAGGAAATAGTTTGTTTAAAATTTACCTAACATGGAAGTAATTCCTGTTCCTATTGTGTTTACATTGGCCACCAAAGAACTCTCAGCCCTCTGTCACTACTGTGAGGTTGTGTTGGAACTTAGCTCTCAGCTAGCCTCGAAGTCATTCATTTTCCATGGCCACAATAACAACTGTGCGTCTAAATTAGAACACTGGGTTGAGATACTAGGTCATTACAGAGCCTCAGTGCTGAGCTGATGTAGATACACACTATTACTTCTGTCCTCCACCTGCAGTTTCTAGATCACATCTAAAGTGTCTGACTGGCCTTGTTCCTTTTTTTTACTATAGCATTAATATGGGCCCTTGTGTGTCGGTGTCATGCTTGGAAAAGGGCCTTCCTTTTTTATTTATTCAGGGCCTATAGTAGACTGCTGACGGAGAAGCAGGAAGCTGTTGGAACCTGCTCCTGTTTACAGGTGTGGTCTTTCAAAAGCACGGGGAGAAGTTTGATGTATCGTGTGTGTTTTGCATGCAGTGACTAATGCGAAACTACGGGTATGATGTCATTTTATAAAGGGAGAGGCTTGTCGCACTGATAGAGAATATGGCCTAGGTGTTAATACATGCTGGAAAGCATCACTTGTTTGGGAGTGTTTTTTTTTTTAATGATCACTGTGTAGGATTGTAGGCTAATCTAAAGATCTGTGCATCACTGTACCTCTGTTCAGTTGCAGCATGTCGAATGAGGCAGTCTTTAGGGTATGTCTATATCGACATTCCTCTTTAAATAGCCACATAGGCAATTTAAAGATTGTAGCCTAATCTCTGCACTCACAAACGCACATTAGGCTAATCTAACAAGTGTCATGAGAAAATAAAATAATACATTTCAGGTCAGTTGCTCGCAGACACTGCCAGACAGTAAAATGGTGCCACATCACAGAAAGATATTTTCTCATTTACTATAGTTTGCTGTGTTGTTTAGACTAATCACCTATCCTTTCATCCATCAAAAAGATAACAGCATAGACTTAACAACATAGTCATTGTTGTTCAAGTTCAAGGGGGGCAGTGACTACTGCACATTCTTTATAAGTAGACCATAAAATCTGAACAGTTAATATGTACACAATCTGCTTCTAAATGTAAGATTATGGTCATGAAAGGCATAATGAAAATTTAGATTCCTGCTATCTGAATCACATTACCATCGCCTAGAGAATAAACAAGCAAGTCATTTTGTACTGGGAAACTTATAGCTGTCGAGCTACGTTTGGGTTCCCTCTTCTGGCATACAGAACAATTACAGTTAGTAGCATGCTCTTGTTTTTTTTTGTTTTGTTTTGTTTTTCCTTTCTTTCCATTTGAATATTGTCTGCTGTAGTAAAGGACTGGCCCTTTTTTCCCCATAGTTCAGGAACAGCTATCCAATAATCGGACAAATGTATGGCTCTACTGAATGAGCTGTGCCCAGCGTGGTGGCATGTTGCACAATCCAATTATACCTGGTAAGCTTATGGGCCTAACGTAAGCATTTCAAAGGAGGGCAGTGGGTAGCTTGTACAGTATGTGCTGCCACTTGTTGTAAATAAGTGTTTAGATACTACTAAGCACTTTAACAGGCTTTTAAATAAAAAATAAAAAAAAAACCAAATCAATTATTTGGGTTTGTTTTGTTAATTTGTCTTCCTGCCAAAGTACGTTAACAAGAGCAAATACATTTTATTTCAATATTTGAACGGGTTTACAGTATGTATTATGTATTATGTTGAATTGATTTATTAGGATATTTGATCTACTTGTCTTAAGCATTTA
Organism: Percopsis transmontana; assembly: GCA_025447815.1. Classification (NCBI taxonomy): domain Eukaryota; kingdom Metazoa; phylum Chordata; class Actinopteri; order Percopsiformes; family Percopsidae; genus Percopsis; species Percopsis transmontana. Next base: position 23,073 of record JAOEHI010003043.1, read on the forward strand.
AATAGGTATGCATTTCTGAACCTGAAATATATTTGTAAAAATGCTTGATCCAATTTTAATTTGATCTGTTTGATACTTGATTAGGATACATTCTCTGCAATAAGCTACTTATATTCATAAGAAGAATATTGCTAAGCTTTTGCAGAGCAAGTGTGTATTATGTGTCTCATTATTCTCAACCTTGATTTCTTGCTATGCTATTTTGTGTCCACTGACACTTTTATACAAAGCGACTTACAACAAGGCCATGAGGTCCCTATCTGTTTATAGCATGTAATATCATCAGCTCAGACGTTACAAGTTGTCATGGTTTCGATCAATCAGTTTTAGATAATTATGTATTGGCTGAAATTTATAATTGCTGAAATATATTTATGTTGCCCATATCAGTTGCTTTAATATCCTGTGGCGTGGCAAAAACATTGAAATAAATTATTTACAATATACTATAGTCTGTATTTAATATATTCCCAACAGTGATTTTTCTCTTTATGGATTAGGCAAGGTGTAGTTCTTCGTACTGTTAGTCTAATCTTGGTTAAAGTGTTTCATTGATAAATATTAATTATCACTAATGATATACTCATAATGGGGAATTGTAGCACCTGGCAATTTGATGGATGGATTCCGTTGTATCCAATGCGTCTACAGCACTGGTCGAAACTGTAGTTTAACTCTTGACTGTTCCATGCTAAAGCTAACAGCAGTGATGGATGGGGTGTAAGAATTGGGATGCGGAGCCGACTGTCAGTCTGAAGTGCTCCAGCCCGGCGCCCCTGAACAAAACATTTCCAGGTGTTTCGGGGCTGTGGGTGCGTGCAGGCGGCCAGTGAGTTGACAGTTGGTATGCCACTCAGCCCAGGAATGCACTGGTCATTATAAGCCTGCGCACGCTTCACCTCTCTCACCTGAACATGACTGGCCTGATTGTGGGGTCTGCTGAAGAAGGCCTTTGTGAGACCCTCACAGACCGCTGGAATCCAACCACTCACCTGCGTGTCCAGGGTTGGGTGCACACAACCTCTGCATTTTACTGTACACAGTGTCTGTTGCTTTCCCTGTGTGCTGTAGTGCTGCTGACCTAAGTGCTAAGTGAACAAACCAGGCGCTTATTGTAATTAAAGCTACTCTTACTTTTAATTTCACTTCCTATCCCTTTTCTTTCTGAACTTATAATTGTTAACACACTGACATCATTGGGAGTGAGTCAGTAAATGTTTGAATTTAATAAATTTGGGATTTGGCTTTGATTACGGAAATCGTCTAGAGTGGTCGGTTAAGACTCATGTTGGCAATGGAAGATGGCTCTTAAAAACATTGTTGTTTAAGTATTATAAGCTATCTCAAGATAGGCTCACTAGCATCTCAAGATTTGTCATTTATTCAAAATAGAAATGGTTGTGTTGTTCTATATTTATATAATCACACAAGTTTATGGACCTGTGTTGAGATGCATTTTCTTCCTTATATGGAAAAACTGGTACGTTTAGTTAGAAAAAAATATATAAATAAACGCTGTTCTGGAATGCATGTTTGATTGGTTTGCTCACAACAGATCTTTATGAAAGGTGTAATACCTTCTCATCAACTTCAGTTCTGAGCAATTCTTCACTAAGCTTGCCTATCACCGGACTGCTTGTGAGAATGCCAGTACAGGTTTTAATGAAAAACCTCTGTGGGGTCACTCTGTTCAGACCTAGAAGTATGTATTCGGTGCTAGATGGTCTCTCACCTGATAAGCTATAGAAAAAGCATTATTATTATTATTATTATTATTATTATTATTATAACACTTTCTCCCTGCTCCTATAGCTAATTCCAAATCCTAAATCCTATCAAAAGTCATTATATTCAAACATGGCGCTAGCAGAGTTTTTAGCTTTAACTGTCAAACAAGAAGCTGACAGTATTTGCAGTTGCTGTATTTTCCATGTGCTGCTGACGTCCTTGTGGGGTTAAGTTGTAATGTTCATTGCGTTCCCTAGTTACCGGCTTTCAGGAACTGGTGGGCTCTTGCACCCTTAGAGATCAACCTGTTGCCATAGCAATGAAATAAATGCATGTCTGCCTCACAACAGGGCAGAGAGGAATCTGGCATTTCTTCCCCACATTAGCATATTAGCCCTGAGAGCCAATGAGAAGAGGCAAAGCACGGGATTACTCCAAGGGGACTGGCCGTGACAATAGCCCTCCTCCTTCTCTGTATACTCTGCCACCCCTCTTTTTATAAGTAAACCCCCCACCCCCCATAATCCAAAGGGAAATCTCCCCTCAATTGAAACTAATTCTACCAGGGTAAACTTTTACATTTCAGTGAGCCTGGCCGTATGTAGGCTAAAACTGTGACATGCCCTGTCGATCTGTGGTCTGGAGCTAGCGGATGGGTAGGAGGGGCCCTGCCGAGTGATGGCCGGGACCCCAGCAGCCTGCTGAAGTCTCCTTTGTGTTTTGGCCTGTCTTTGAAGTGTCTGTGGAATGTGGTGCCCGAGGACCACTGGAGCACAACTGGTTTCACCTCACTACTTTAAACGCAAAGGAGCGTTTGGCGTCGTCGGCTCAGCGGCTCAGGTTGTCTTAACTGAGCTGCCATATCACGGTGGTGTGGATAGCACATTTCCTTTTGTGTCCACTTTGAACTCCCTCAGTTGGAAGTGTGGTAAGTTGAAGGGAACCAGGTGTGTGTGGTCTCCAGTATCTTACTGCTGTGTGCTTCTTCGACTACTTGCTAAGACTATGGTGTGTTCTTCTATAATCGTCACGCTTTTGCTACTTTTAATAACTGTCATTGACTGCAGTTAGGCTTTTCGTCGTGTTTTATTTAGGATAATGAGTGGGGGAGGTTAACATGTGGAGGCTTATAATGCTGTGCTTTGCTTTACTAATACTGTAGTGTTGTTTTCCCCCCTATCTTATCATTTAGCACAATGCCCTGCATCATTCGGGTTAAGCCATGATCAGCAAGACTTTAAATTTGGTAAACATATTACAGGTCACTCTCAATGTGTGTGGCTTAGGAAAAAGGAATTATACTATAAAATACTTTATACTGTAATAATATAGAGAAAAGAATAATATTAGGAAACACAAATATTATTTGTTGGACCTGTCAAGTATGCTGTTTAGTTTTTCAAGATGTTGGGACAGTTTTTGTTATTTGAATTGTTGGCAATAAAGGGCTTTGTGATGACAAATTAAATTAAAATGGGCTGCTCCACTCATGCCCCTCAAGGAACACAACCACCACCAACCCCCCACAACTCGGCCAACTGATTCACTTTCCTGGCATATCTGTGCTGGCCCAGCTGTAGCCCTGACAATACGCCTAATAAAACCAGGCTCATTTGCATACCAATAGCACGCGCCATGTGTGGCTACCTCGCCGTGCCCCAGAAACATGGGCTCAGAGGAGACCAGGAAGACTGAGCCTCATTTTGGCCTCTCTTTGTCCTCTAAATGGCCCATAACTATAATCCTCTATTTAATTTTTGTGAAATTGTCCCACTTTTGTGGAGTTTCACCAAACCTCAGGAAATTGGTAGCGTGTGTCCATTCTACATTGAGTTACCAGTGTTGGGCACCGGTGTGCTAGACTGTGTTTTTGACTAAAAAGTGCTAGTGCTGACAGAGAAACCTCTGAAGCAGGCCTTGTCCTCAGATCATTCAAGACTTTTTGACACGGTGCCTGGGGGGGGGGGCAGGACCTCTTGACCTCATAGCTTTGTGGGGCAGTGTGGTCCAATGAGAACGATAGCAAGTCATGGCTTTGTCTATGAGCAGGACAATTCTGACTTGGTCAAAATAGTTTCTTTATCTTTGATAGATCTGCTATGGTTTTAACACTTCAATTAGCCTGTAGCAACTTCATGGTTTAGCATGTACTGCTAGACCGAGGCTACAATCAAACTATTGGTATATTAATGCAAAATGTAGTCTAGAAGTCAAACGGCACAGAGTTATTCTGGCAAGAAATATCCAGATAATCTCATAAATCAAACAGAAACGCTATATAATTTATAGGTAACAATGATTCCAGTTAATTCCGTCAATTACTAAATGAAACTTTTGATGTTCCTTTTTCTTTCATCAGTGTGACGTGACTGTTATCACCAGCAACTAGCACAGGCACTTGTGATTGCGTAATGGCCAGGTCTGTCTGAGAGGCAGACGACAGCTGGCCTGAGAGATGAGGTGGCTGATCTGATTTCTAGGATTCTCTAGGCTCTAAGCCCCTCAACCCCTGCTGGGTTTGTGTTCCCCACAGGGCCATATGGCAAAGTCTGAGCACCACAGCTCAACTCCACAATGTCCTCCTTTTTAGATAATGAGTCATAAGAGGTCGTCATGCCATCCGGTGCAAGTCTGTCATAGTAAGTTTTGCCGACTTTTGCCTCATATTTCACAATGTCCTAAAAACAATAGTATAAACAAGTCATAGTTTCACCAGGAGAGGGAGCACTGACACCATGCAGTCACACTAGACCAGGGTACTCGCGTTAATGTACAATCTTATTGTACTATTGTTTAACATGTCTGGGAACATCCATGAGACAATTTGTCTCATGGATGTTCGCTGGAGCGGTGAATATAGTTTGAAACTTCCGTACCCAATCCAACAGGATTGGATAGGGGCGGTAATTCAAACAGGAAGGTACAGCGGTGCTCATGTCAACAAAGTCCCACTGGCAACTTTGACAAAAGATAATTTTGTAGCAGCGACATGGTGCTTTAAACATTTTGTGCATCAAACACTCTTGTACTGCCATAATCACAAATGGCCCCGCAACACTAGTGTAAACCATATACTACTGTCCCTTATTTAACCAATCAGAACAATCATCGGATGTTGGGATGCTTAAAAAAACCAACTGTCTCACAATATTTCCAAGACTGATTTTAAGTAAAGGCAGCTAAGTAGTGCCTTGCAAACATTCGTTAGCGTCCAACAGTCTTGGAGATTGTGGTGTTCTGTATCTCTTTTTATTTAATTTGTTATTTCACTGTTAACTGCGAGTCCAGTGTCATATCAGTTCTTCAAATGTTTGTTCCCCCTCTGCTGCCTAGGAATATGAAAATGGTGGATATTGTAGCTCAGAAAATGCCTTCAGAGAATGACGTGCATGTGGCGAGAAGCTTTCTTACGAAGATTTTGCGAAGTTCCATGAGGTATGGCTCCAACGAACAAAAAGTGACCGGTAGCATCCATTCCTTCTCCCTCCCCTTCTCGTCCCGCCGGACAATGTGTTCGTGAGTCTGTCGTTCATCCGTGTGGTCACGTCATTGCCTCCATCCCTCTCATAGCACCTCTGCTCATTCTGTGGTGTACTCCTGCTGTCAAGACCACTGTATGTTTACCATCTGTAAAGCATGCTATACACTGGCCTATGGCATAGAGACTTTAAAGATACACTCCTCGATTGTGTTACAGAGCTCCTCCACATTACACTGATTTATGCTTAGAAACACTGTGTGGGGGTGGGTAGAGAGAAGATGCAAGCCTATGGAGAAGTAGAGAGGAATGTGAGCCACTCATTCATCCACAAGGCTATTTCCAGCCACAAGCTGAGGAGTGCACCTTTAACTTTACCATACGTGTTGTCTGTGTAAGCAAAGGAACTAGTTTGTCTGTTTTTGTTAAGTTGCATTTAGATGGATACTGGTGATATAATGTATCTCTGTTTTACATTTCCTTGACATGCCTAACAGGAAGAATCGTTTCAAAGGGTAGGTTTCTAATGCATAATTGACCCTGGTACCAGGTTTATTATTTAGCCTGTCAGCAAGTAGATGCCAAATCATAAAATTTGTCAAATTTGCCGTGTCTATGGTGGTAAGTGTGGATTGTACAGAGTTGTATGTGGAGGCACATGCGTTACTCTTGGTCTTTAATCCAGCTCTGTATTTTTTCCCCTTTTTTCAGACGGAGTGAACCCATAAGCAGGCCTCACTCCTGGCACTCCACCAAATTCAATGAAAGCCAATTGGAGATTGCCAAAACGCAGCCTCCTCCCACACCAGCCTGGCACACAGATTATGATGCAAGGTAACCCTGGGATCAGGAAATGGCCTTTCGACTCATGTCCGAATTTCATTGCTTATGTTGTTAAAAATTAAAGCTCTTTTATATATACTTAATTTAATTATGTTTAAGTTGCTTTCCACCAAAATGGAATTTCAGTTTTTATTTAAAGATTTTTTCCCCCACCACCACCAGAATTGGGAAAAATTCAAATACACTAATATGCCTGCCTAAAAGCATTTTCTTTCATGGACTATACTGTACAGCACATAAATCAGAGCACATAGACTATCATGAAAAATGTTGACTAAACCTGTTTTTGTGTAACCGCACTTTTCTTTCTATATTTGGCCTGCCAGTCTATTGTAATTCCCTTGTTTTATTTATAGTTTATACATATATTTCTCTGAATTGCTGAAATATTTTCATCTCCAGCTCTTCTTCTAATGACCTCTCCACTGACTGGGAGCAGACTAACCTGCGCAGAGTGTCTGACCAGTACAGCTCTTTGGGCAGCATGGACAGCCTAGAACAAGTGTCACACCCCTACCCCTCTGGACAGCTCTCGCCCGCCAAGTTCACCAACAGCGTAGAGCACCTGGGCGGAGGCAAGCGAGACTCTGCTTACAGCTCCTTCTCTACCAGCTCCGGAACACCGGACTACACTCTGTCTAAGAGCAATGCTGCCTCCTCAGAGAACGTGCTCTATAAAGTCAGCCACTGGGACTCCGGTGGAAAGCACGGCAATGGCAGACCAAGCCAGAACACGAGCGAAGGAATCAAACAGGATGATAGACCAGGGTACCTGCAGATGCCAGGGGGAACCGAGGAGCAGGCCGGCTCCCGCCATTCCAGCTCCAGTAGGGCCAGCTTCGGACCCGTTTGGCATGTTCCAGAAAAAAAGAAAACGACCTCCCCCTCTCCTCCCCCTCCTCCTCCACCAGTACGAAGCGACAGTTTTGTTGCTATCAAGGTACATGAAAGGGGTCTCGTTATAGCCTACCCTGAGGCACCTGATTCACACATCCATGCTAAGCCCAACGAGAAAGGACCGGACAAACGACCAGAGGCCTCTGAAAATGCTAAACGCACATCTGAGAGCCGCCATAGCCATGTCTTTCCCCCCAAAAGTGACAAAGACAGTTTGTACATTTCACCCGATAACGCCAGTAACAACCAGCTCCATACAAACAAGCAGTACTCTCTGTCCACTACTGATGTTCGGCTAAGCCAACCCCCCCATGTAGGCCAGACCTATTACCAATGGCAGTATGGTGACAAAAGCACTTTTTACTCCCAGCCCCGCACCACATCTGTACCAAAGCCACAGAATGTAAGTGGCTACTACAGCAGTATGCATGAACTGCCCACAAATAATAATAACTCTGTTCAGTTCGGTGGTCCAAACCAGGGTACAGCCCCCGCTGCTTCCCTGTCCGCTGCGGCTATCGATCGAAGCCCAGAGAGCGCCGCGCACAGCCGATACAACAGCGTCGCATCATGCCAGCCCGTTTCCCACCCCCTGTCAGGAAGGATGGACGACAGGAAAAGTACAGCAGATGTAGACGTGCCGGAGACTGGAAGCAACAGGAATTCCGTTAGCATCCAGGCCGACCACAAAGGAAAGTATCTGCCGCCTCAACAACAGCAACACTTCCCCCACAGAATGGAGAGTAATGGACACGGCAAGCAGGATGACGGTCTCAATAACCATCACAAGCTGGCCACAGTTACTCCCCCTGCTGGACTGGAGACCCCTTCAGGAAAACCAGGTTCTGACGACAGGGCAAACCACAGAAAACACAATGCAGCTAATGCAGACCCTCACTACACAAGCCCCCCCCCTAGCAAACCATCCGAACCATGGCGGCCGGTGTCGCTGCAGTCAGACGTCAGACACCTGCGTCAGGAAAAACAGACAATCTGCCCCAAAGCGACCCCCATGCTCCACTCTCTGTCCATGGAGACCTCAGGTCTCCCAGATCATAAATCCAGAGGAAACTTCTGTGAAGAGTCCATTGAAAGCAACCAGTCTAGACGCAGTGACCGTTTTGCCACCACTTTAAGGAATGAAATCCAGATGAGGAGAGCCAAACTGCAGAAAAGTATGAGTGCGGCGACCCTTGTGGGCACCGAGGCTGAGGAAGACCAGGACCTCTGGAGGTCCAAAGAACACAACACCTCGACCTCCGCAGATGGCTCCTTCACAAGCACCTACAAGGATAACTTGAAGGAGGCCCAAGCTCGGGTGCTTAAGGCTACATCTTTCAGGAGGAGAGACCTGGAGCCTGTTTTAGTGGAGCATTCTGGAGCAGAACCCGTACCCAACTACCCTTCCTCAGTCCTGTCCCGTAAAGACGTCACCCCTCTACCAACTGTCTCAGAGTCCATGACGAGTAAATCGGGTTCAGCTGGTGCTCACGTGACCCGCATTGGAGGCAGAAAGAGGTTCTCTGCAGAAAAGAAGGTGAAGTCCTTTTCTGAGCCGGATAAGATGCATGAGGTAGGAATGAAAGAAGACCTCCCTCCAACTGAAAATAGAAGCTCTTTTGCGGAAGAGCGGAAGGTCTCTGAGGCGGCTTGTAAACCCACCTTTGCCAAACCCATGTCCGAGCAATCTGTTCAAAGCTGCTCCAAGGACTCCAAAGGCATTAGGCCTAATGTTCTGGCCTCCAACAGTGAAGCGGAAGACAAATTGAGAAGCGCCAGGAGCCGAGATAGTCCCTCTGTTGAGTATAGCGAGGAGGGTCAGGAGGTCTCCTACTCTGTGCACAAGCATTCCCTGTTGGAGCAGCAAAGACTAGGCACCTTTGCCGAGTACGAGGCGAGATGGAGCGCACCTGAAACAAAAGCCTCTGAACGATACCTATCAGCGGATAACATTCTTGACCCAGGAACAGATGAGAAGGTCAAACCACACTGTTTCCATGGGCGATCTCGGTCCTCTCCTTCCGCTGACTTCTACAGACGGGTGAGTCACTGAACTTTAATCAGTTTGAAAATAAACTAACTAGGCCACATTTGCTTGACTGTAAAACTGACCCCATTTTTTATTTTATTTTTTGGGTGAAATCCTCAAGTCTTAACTAGTAACCTTGTGACTGCAGGAATTGTCTTCATAGTTGGAACAAAGATATGAAATCGTGGAGGTGGTTAATATCGCCCCTGTTTAGACAAGCATGAAACGAATGAGCAAGGCACAAAGGAAAAGGCCAAGTCAAATATTAACTTTTATTTTTTCATGACTGCACACCCTCAGGGAAAGGAAGAGAGGGTTATTAACCTTGTGGTAATAAAATTTGTCTCACTTCGTCAGCGTACGAACCAGGTAGCCACAGCAAATTGTTATTGCAAATGACAAGGACAGTTGGAAGCCTTTTTTTATGTGGAACATTTAAATATTTTTGAGTTATGGAATATGTGCTTGCAATGTTTCTTCACACAAGGTTCCAGTCCCCGGAAGAAAGTCTGCAGAATATTACCAGCTAGAGAGTAAACCTGCCGAACAATTCGACACTGCCATAAGGTAAAAAACCATAATGGCACTTTCAATGATTGCTTGATAGATGGACATTTTAAAAGCTTTTTATAGCAGTGTAATTAGTACCTTTTTTTTTCATTTTGAATATTTTTGAATCTGGTTATGAGATTTACTATAGAATTATATTGTTCCATGTCCATGAAGGGGGTTGGGGAGTTATTTATGATTTCTCAGAGCATACCAGTGGTGCAGCATTGGCGCAGCTGTGACAACACAGGGCCTTATCTCTGGATGGGCTTTGTGTTGTGTGTCCTACTAGTGCAGGCTAGGCATCTGATGGTGAATAGTGAGAGGAAGTTTTTCCTTATCCCACTAATGCCACTGCAGCCCTAGGCATCTAATGTTGATGAATAAAATGTATTGGTTTGGTCTCTGCTGGTGCCACAAAACAATAAGGGGACGGGCTAAGACCTAGCTGCTAGGCCTGTAGAGATATTCAAACAACTGCTGTTGCTGTTAAGTATTACAGTTTAATAGGTGATGGTTATGTACAACATAGATTATTATTATTTTTATTTTTTTGCAGTTTTTGCCCGTCTCTATCTCAATGCAAAAACATCAGGAACATTTAAATGGGTGTGTAGCCTGGAAATCTCTAGAAGGCCTATCTTTAAGGAAGGTCGCGTAAGTGCTGCGGTATCTGTATTTGTACAGTTTGGTTACATTGGACCAGATCTGCTTCTTAGTGGTTGTTTGTTCTTTGGGCAGGGTCGGTGTGTGTCGGCTACCAGCTGACTGCATGTGACATGCAGTCTAGCTTAAATGTATGGAGGAAGGAAGCGGTGCTGATATTTTTCCCATATCAAAATACTCCCAACGTTTACCAGTATATTGTGCCTCTGATTGTGTATGTTTGCATCTATGCTAGCGCAATTCTATGGTAAACGATGGCGCTAGTCCACTTCACTGTCAGTCAACTGGATAGCCTCAGTCAGTTTTACGTATAGCGAGGATGGATTTCCAATCTTTGCTAAGCAAGAGTTTTGGTCGAAATGAATAAATTAAAGGCCTGTCCCATATAGACACCTGTCCTAAATATAGGCAGGGTCAGTTCAGTCATTTAAGCAAATAAAAGCCCAGGCTTTTTTTTTTTTTTGGTCCCCCATTCTTCAATGGAAAAAAAATGAATGAACTTGGACAAGATGTAAAATAAAAAATTTAAAATAAAGTAATATTTTCAAATAAAAATGTAAATCTCATCATACCTGAACAGGTTTGTATGATGTTTCACTGAGACAATCTTGACAAACTATTTTTTAAATGGCAAAGGTAGCATCACCACTTCACAATCTTTTCGTCTATTACAAGAGGCAACGCTAAACAACCGTTCGCTGTCAACATATGTTGACGCCTGCATCAGCTTTTTATTTAAATATTAGTTATTTAGAAAAATAAACTATTTACATGACCATGATGACTTCATGACCTCCAACCAGTTATTCAGGAGTACGGATGCTTCATCCACACTCCCACAGGTGAAATTCGCCTCAGGGTGTCAGATAGCTTGTCTTGAGCAACGTCTTTTGTATGAGCCACACCGCATGACGCTGTATCATGTTTACATTACAACAACAGTGTGGAGGATGTTATTGTCTGTGAACAGGCTGGGAGATGAGCTCAGGGAGACATGCTCCACCCATATGAGGTTATTGATACAGGCATAAAGAAATACACACATACGCACACACAGATGCCTCCTGTCACACAGAACCAGCTCAGATGAACATGGTAGACTATGTAGACTCTTGTTAGTTAAGGATTCACGTGTAGGGTAAGTTGGCAGTTGAAAATATAAAAACATTTTCTGCTTGTGTATGAAGTGCCGATTTGTTGTTGCTATCCTGTGTTGTATTTACGTAACTTTTAGTTCAGTTTTATTTTGCATACAACAACAAAGGACTTTATATTGTACATGGTTTAAATGTGGCACCGTTTAAGAAAGTATAACCTTGCTTTTTAGGCAGCTCTAAAGGGGGGAAAATGTAATTACAGGCTTTTTCTTTTGAGTGTAAGATCCCTCCCTCCCACCACCACCATTTAGCCAATGTGGGGGAAAAAATAAGTATGGAAACGTCTACTTTAGCTGTCTCTGGCAGAATGGTGTGTGATGCGGCCTGAAGACATTAATAATCCTTACACCAGCACAAGTAGTGCCACCAGACTAGGGCATCTTGCGGTCCACATGGCCCAGTACGTTATTTGTAATCTCTTGCTAGGTAAAGACTATAGTCAAGTCTACCATATGAACTACTTCCTTAATATCACTCTGATGTGCAACAGTCACAGAAAGTTCCAGTATACATTTATCACTTGACCACTCCTATATTCAGAAAATAAGGAGTGGTTGATGACATGGGTCTCTACTTGTTTTTTCCTTTTTATTACTGAAATGTGCCCAATGTAACAATGCCCAAAACATTTCTTATTATACTTCATTATGTAAACTCCTATAAAACCTCCTTCCTATCGTAACTATGTAACCTATCGTAACACTTAACCAGTGCTGTGGCAACGTTTTATTCACTGGCTTGTCACAGCTTGTGAAAATTCCAGTAAGTGTTCTTGTGTTGCGTTTATGTCCACAAACTAATATTCAGTTCCCTGTATGGTTTTAGGTGCATTAACGAAAGTAGTTTTGTTGCCCTGCAGGTTAACGTGTTGATATTGATCTTACATGGCTCTTGTGGTTAAACGCAGAATACAAAAGACATTGGATCCTTTTTGCCCCGTTCCACCGGCCACTATTGAGAAAATGTACTCTAACTGGCTTGAGGATATTTGCAATGTAGGATATGTGTAAATTATAGCCATAAACAGCTCTCACTACAGGAGGCGTTGAGTGTGTAGACCTTGTTTGGCCAGTATAAATCCTTAGGAAGTCCTCTGGATGATTTGACTGGGCCGTTACTGCCTTTACCGACTACTGTGAACTCCTTCCAGTCCAACTTGGCCCACAAAGAGTTAAAAATGTAAATTTCAGGGAATCTATGCAGGCTTCTTGGAACTAGATGCTCATTTATTCCCTTATGCATAGCAGACTTGCGGGAACAGAAAAATGCATCTTTGGGCTGCCAGCTCACCAGAGACGGACGGACGGGCGCGCGCGTGTGTGTTGTCATGTCAGAATAGTCATAATCATAGAGGGCGTTATGGCGATGATCAAGGCCTGGGCCACACTGTATTATTTGATTGAGCTGTAGATGATAGTCCCTGTTGCCTGGCTGTGCAACAGTGTGTAATTAAAAGCTTTCTTCTGTGGTTCCCAGCTTCTCTGAAAGGCCCTCTGACTGCAGAGCGAGAGAACAGCCAGTGGAGCTGGAGCGTTATCCAGCACCACCCATACTGCCCGTGACTGGATCCATCCCCGAGTACAGACACAGAGCAGCCCCTGTGTACGACAGGCCCACATCTATCTCCCATAGCCCCCTAGATTCTGGTCTCCCTCCCCCCGAAGACCACAGCCGTGCTGAGGCTCGGTCTGGACCCAGGAAGAAGGCCCCCGAGAGGCCCCCCCTGCCAAAAGTGGACAGCGGCAGCAGGCGTTGGGAGATCACGCCCCCTCTCGGACACTCCCTCCAGGCCCTCGCCAGCTCCCGGACCGAAGTCTCCCCGGACAGAGACCCTAACCCTGCCCATGTCCCCGCCCATTCCCCGGGGAGTGATTCCGAGCAGACTAGAGGAACTGAGGACCAAGGGCAGGGGGCAGGTCATCGCCAAGGGACGGCCAATCCTGAACCAGCCAATCCGGAACCAGCCTTCCCACCCCTGGTTTTCCCCCAGGAGCCTTCAATGCCGGCCATGGATGAGCAGCAGCCACCATCGCCGCAGTTTTCCCCACAGAGACTCAGCGACAAGCCCCCCGTCTCTCTGCAAGAGGAAGACACCAGCAGGTCAGTTTGTAACTGTTCTGTTTCATAGATCGCAGATCTGTTAAGCCTCGCTGCCATCTAGAACTATGGAGTCTTGTCAGAACAGAATAAATAGTGTGCTGCCTCTCCTTATTTTATCTTTATGCTACACATACAAAGGGGCTTATTGAGACTCACTGCCTCTCTAGAATTAACATGTGAGTGCCATCAGCCCACAGTAAATTAGAGGGATCATATGCATTTCCATGAATGCTGCTAGTAAGTGCTTGGAATTCCAGCCTTCTTCTTCTGTTTTCTGTAATTGCTGCACAGTTCTAGATGGTAGTGCCAGTGGAAAAAATCTAAAATGCGGAATACTATAAATGTCCCTTCTAATTAAAGCTGCTTCTTCACATTCCTGACTCAAAGGAATTGTTGTGAGCTTGGGCGTAAACTGTACGCTACAGCTAGCAGAAACCTAAGCGCTAGGAGGAGTCCAGATGTCTTGGACGTTCCAAGATGTTGGGCATGGAAAATGAGACTTTAAACCAGCCTCTCGCAATATGGACACAGAGACAGCCTCTGTATTTCTCCTCCCTAGCGAGACGGTGAAGTAAAACCTTCTTTAAAAGAAGAATTCTTGGTTAATGCTCTGTCTTATGTTTCTTCCTCCCCCAACGTGTCAGGATTGAGAATGTGATCGAAAACAGCAACACAGCCGTGAAGAAGGTGCCCATCAAGATCGTGCACTCGGAGAGCGCGTCCGAGAAGGAGAGCCGCCAGTATCTGGTGCTCGACGACGGCGTTTCCGCCGAGGCACCGGGGCCTCGCGTTGGCCAGCTCGGCAGCCTGGGAGCCCCCGAGCAGGACTACTCGGTGTTCTGCGCCTACACACGCCACAAAGAGCCGGCCCCCGACACGATGCCGCCCCCCGAAGCCGCTGAGCAACCCGGGGCCAACGGGACAGCCCCCGCCCTCGTCCAGGAGGACCAAAAGAGGGAGGAGCTGGCCCGGGACATCATGGGCAAGGACAAGTCGCTAGCCGACATCCTGGACCAGAGCAAGATGAAGACCACGATGGACCTGATGGAGGGCATCTTTCCCCAGGGGGAGCAGCTGCTAGAGGGGGCTCACCAGCGCAGAAAAGCCGCGCCCAAGCAGTCCCTCTCCCGGAACCCTGAGGAAAGGTATGTCTTCCCCTTGTGTCCACTACTAAAAGTGCCTAGGCCAGAGCAAGGTTAGAACAAGGTCCTTTAATCCGGTCCTCGATATAACCCAGTGGTTCTCAAACTTTATCACATGTGCCCCCCCCTCGTGTCCCCTTGTGTCCCCTTGTGTCTGTGTGCATGAGGCTAATGATAATAAATAGAAACGCTGTAATTACTTTCACAACCCCACCCCTCCAAAAGCAATCTTGCAAACCCTACTGATGTCAATACATTTTAGCTTCTTTGGTCAAAGCTTTTGTTCCAAACGGTCTACTTACTTTATTTTGGTGACTCATGACATCTTGAAAGCTCTTATTTGCAAACGCATGCTGCCTGCATTTTAGGAAGGACGAGGGCAGCCTAGCGACTGCGGTCGGCGTGGTGACCAGTTCTGCCTATTACAGCACATCTGCTCCCAAGGCGGAGCTGCTGATCAAGATGAAGGACATGCAGGAACAGGAGGAGGAGGAGGAGGAGGACACAGAGGATGAACTGGACATCGATCTAGCCAACAAGAAGGTAATCCCCCCCCCCTTGCCTACCATAAAATGAGTCACTCTTTTTATTTGTCATGCTCCAAAAAACAAGCAGGTTAGGCTTATTGGAGACTCGAAATTGCCCACAGCTGTGTGTGTGTCTGGGTGTCTGTCTGTGTCTGTCTGTCTGTCTGTCTGTCTCCTCAATAGACTAGCAAATTTGGTATGCGCATCTCCATTGATTTCTTTTTCTTTTTCTGACCGATAGCCGACACTCGTTAACCGACCATTAAATATTAACTGCCAAGATTAAAATTCACGAAAGGGAGTGGGTTATACTGAATATCAGCAATTCTACTTTTTGTATATTTGACATGGACATGCATTATTTTCAGTGTTTTATATATTGGTATAATTATAGCTATATATTGTTTTTATATATTGTTTTAAAAATGAAATTGTTCTCGACTGGTTTACTCTGGTTTTGAATGCTTTTTGCATTTGGCCCTCTGCAGCAGCAGTTGATCGACAGCCTCAGCAAGAAGCTGCAGGTTCTGCGGGAGGCCCGGGAGAGCCTCCAGGCGGACATCCTGGACAACAACGCGCTGGGGGACGAGGTGGAGGCCACCGTCCAGCAGGTGTGCAAGCCAAACGAGCTGGACAAGTTCAGGATGTTCGTGGGCGACCTGGACAAGGTGGTCAGCCTGCTGCTCTCGCTGTCGGGCCGACTGGCCCGGGTGGAGAACGCCCTCAACAGCTTGGATGGAGACGCCCCGGCCGAGGAGAGGGTGAGTCCACCGGAAAAGACAGAGAACAGTGAATGCCTCAGAGATAAGCTATAAGGCCGGTCACATCTTGGATTTTGTATAGCTTGTCAACATACTGACAAATATCTTCATCTAGTTAACATCAGATATAGCTCTTAGCTTGGCAGCTATATAACTCTATTTGTGTGTATGTATGTATGTATGTATGTATGTGTGTATATATATGTG
>JAOEHI010003045.1:0-11084 GCA_025447815.1 Percopsis transmontana
TGGAGCAGATAGGGGTTAGGCATCTTGCTCAAGGATGCTTACAGGTAGGCCAACTCTGGGGATCGAACCCACGACCTCCCGGCTGGGAGCCCAACGCCCAGACCACTAGACTGTCCTGCCCCATAATTCAGTTTAATGAATATTCCAAGAAAGTTTTAAAAACAATGCGGCCAGCCAAAGTGGAGAGGCAAAGGAGTTTATGTAGTAAATATTTGTTAACCATTTTATGTTAATTGGTAAGATTTTTATGACTTAAACCTCTGCTCAAATATGTAAAACCATACCTAGGTTGTACATTTTGAGCCAGATATAAACTATGTCCAGCAGACTCCACAAAGAATCTGCCTTTTTCTGTGGAGCTCTGCCTTCCTCTCCGCAAAGTATTATTACAGACGTGTATTATCTAGCTCTCGTTGCAACTCTCAGATCATACCTACAGCAGCTTTAAGCCGTTGCTAAAGCAAAAAAGCCATATCAGAGGGCGAAACTGTGAAAAAATGCATGATTGAGATGGCAAAAGCTTTAGGAGATTAGTGAGATGAGTGAGACAAGGCCTTTTCTCTCGCGCTGGATGAAGTACAGACATCACAGACACAGACAACAAAACATTACAATGTTCTTCTTAATGTCATGCATAATAGCATTTCTTGTTAACTGGTAGAATAGAAAAATTTAAGAATAAAAAAATCTGTAAGATTGTGTTAGAAAATAAATGTATAAAAATGTTCTTGATAATATGTAATGTGAATTAGCACTGATTGTTAATTAAAAATTATTGAAGTCTTTTTCCATTTGAATAGCAAATATTGAAGTCTTAGTAGTTAGTAAAATCTATTACTCTCAAATTAATTACCCACAGTAATGGGGAAATGCAGTAAGATGGTAAAGTTAAAGTGCAGATTTGTAATTTGGCCCCCTGGTAGTACCAACACCAAAGTTGCCCATTCCTGATATAGAGCTCAACAGTGACTGCCCACTTTTTTAACGGGTCTGGTGCCGGAAGTAAATTTCCCATTCATTTATTCCATTGGTTTTTTGAAAAATCCTTATATAAAGAATTTGAAACCAAACCAGTAACGACATGACCATAAAACATTTGAATCGGAGCAAAAAAATAAAAATAAAAACAGAAAAAAGGCAAAGGTAGACTGTGTACATATTTATTTAAATTAGTGAAGGAACTACTCATCCCATAAACCATTGCAAATGATACCGTTTCTAAGGACTTCCAACCTAACAATAGTTTAGCGCGCTTCTTCTTGAATAAAATCTTTCTCATAGTGTTTATATGTTATTAATAGTATATATATTGTATATATTGTTCATAATAGTGATAATGTATAATTTTGTATATGGTACTGTGCTTTGATCCTGACTGCAATCACCACTTGGGTGTCCATCAGTGTCGGTTTTACTGATTCCCCACGAGTGTGACGGGGAAGCACAATATTTCATCTTTTTATAAAAACTTGATGCGTGCTACCCACTGTCATGTTAGCTAATTTTAGCTACCAAACTAACCAGCCTGTAAAACTCATCACAAACCTGTATGTCTTTTCTTTCATACTGGCCCATACAGATCCCACAAGCTGGCCCTCACAAACACTAGACTCCAGTAGATGGCCTGATTTTCACCCCTTTGGACACTCTTGTTCTCATCTCTAAAAGGAAGGACATCATGGTTGCTCTAGTTACAATTACAATTAGGTCATTTAGCAGATGCTTTTATCCAAAGCGACTTACAATTACAATGGTGCTATTACACGGAGCAGATAGGGGTTAGGCATTTTGCTCAAGGATGCTTACAGGTAGGCCAACTCTGGGGCTCGAACCAACAACGTTCCGGCTGGGAGTCCAACACCTAGACCACTAGACTATCCTGCCCAGGATAGCTCAGGATAGCCCCCCCCCCTCTGGTAAACATAATGTAAACAGTACAGCACTGAACTTTGACATTCAAGGGTTTAAAGATTTTCATGATAACAGTGAGCCCCACCAATCAGAGATGTCGCTGTTACACTTGAGGACTATGGGTAGTGTAGTACTTCTCCGTGACATCACGGATAAAACACATTTTTCTTAAAACAAGGTTGATATTATACGAACTTGTGGCTTCTACGGAGCATATACTATTGTATCACAATCTTGTAGCTAGTGGAAAGTCTGAATAATGACTAATAATCAACATCCCAATACAGAATATGAATGGGATTTGACTTACGGAACATCACTGTTGAGCTCTATAGATATAGGTTAACCCTAACCAGATATTAATACGCTATTTCTTTGTTACAGCTAAAAACATGGTAAACGTGCTAGTGTCTAAGCTTCCCAGTGACGGCAAGCAGAAGGAACCGTCCAGTGAGGTGGTGGTCAATATTTGTGGTGCCCTCAATCACCTGGTCACTGGCAGCTCCCTGGCAGCCCGGGACATCGCTTACTTCAATGGCCTGCCCAAACTGCTAGGCATCAAAACCTCCCACAACAACAGGTATCAGTAACTGTTTTTCTATGTTCTCCAATCATGCTCTATCAGCTCAAACTTGATTTTCGTTTATTGATTCATTATAGAAATAGATGTAGGGGACGCATTAGACGCATTAGTCTTTAAAATGTCCCCCTATTTGAACTTTAATTCATAATCTTTCAGGAGAAAGAGTGGGGGGGAAATCACAGAGAAGTCAAAAGAGCTCGAAAAAGCGGTCAACAAAACAAGGAACTACAACAAGGAAAGGGAGAGTTAAAGAGAGACCTGATGGAAGAGCTTACGATGCTGAAACATGAGCTTAACTAGAAACTATTGGAGGTCGGGGCAACACTTCAGGTCCAAGGCCAAGCTATCACTGAAGCGGAGCAGCGTATCTCATATTTGGAAGCAAGTAGCACTGTGACTAAGGAATCTCTGCTATACGACAGCGGCTGCAGGAAAAGTGACGGACCTGGAAAGTAGATCCTGAAGACACCATAAATAAAGTTTGTAGAAAACTTTATGACCACGGAACTTCCACTACCCACGCAAGAGGCTACACAGGAGCTGAGGGTGAGGGGACTTCAGGTGGCCATCCCTAGGGAAGACTCAGGACCCAGTTTGATACTGAACGCTTTTCCATGGCAACAACTCCAGGGCCCATATTCAGCATCTTAAGCCTAAAAGTAGCTCCTAACTTGCCGATTTAAGAGATATTCCTAAAAATAATGGGCATGTCAGTCCTAATTTCAGGAATCCTACATTTTTGGTCTAGGAGTATTTCACAAAGCGTTTCAGCTCCTAAATCTGTGAAAAGTTAAGGTTAGTCAAGAGGACTCCTAAGTCACTAAGACGAAATCACTGAAATGGCTGCTGCAGGGTCAATGCTCCCCTCCAGCCCGTTATGCTGGTGCCACTGTACACCACTGAGGCAATAGGCGATTGAGTGTTGAGTGCTGAATTCCGCAATCTCTTCCCTTGCCTGAGACTGCAAAGAATACCAGCGCTTTTCACACTCATCTGTAGTTCTGGCAGGGCAGATTCTAGAACCCTCTGACAGGGGGGGTAGAGATGTTAGTTGGGGTTAGTTTTAAACTTTTAGTGCGATTGGAGTGCTCTTAGCGGTAAAAATGCTTTGTGAATACAGGGCTAAACGAACTGAGACAAGAGTGAGAGAAAGGCTACAGGAAATTAGGACTCCCCAACATTGAAAGAATGGAATTAATGTAAAACTGTATGCAAATTGGTTGAGAATGAGGGGGCTTTGAGTCACACTTGCTCTGATAATGGTGATAATGATGAGATGTCTCCGTTTGTGCTTTAGGATGCCTGTAAAGCAGTAATGAGAGGGAAGATGATTGGAATGACCTCTTTCCTTAAAAAAACAAAGAACTGAGAAACCTAATTGTCAACCTAATAAAAAAAACCTATAATTTGATCATAAGAACTCCTAAAATATATCCTAATATTAAAGCAGACATAATGCGGAAAATAAACCAGATAGAAGAAATATAGACAATAGAAATCCAAAGGAAATAAATATATACTAAACAAAAATACTATGATGGTAAATATGTGAAATTGCTATCTTATAAACTACAAAAGCAACAGGCATATAACTTGATATATAGAATAATGGATAAAAAAAAACTAAGAATATGGATCAAATAATGGATAAAAAACTAAGAATAATGGATCAAAAAAAGGGGTGGCACTTCCAGGTCACTGTGAAAACAGTCTTTTGCCCCTCCTGAAAGATTTGGCAGGAGCCGCCACTGTCTAGTAGATAGGGTGTCTGTGCACTTAGTTTAAAAAATTTCCCTGTGATGTTTGGTAGAGTTTGGGAATGACTGATGAAATGTGTGCAGGAAGGGACATTGTAACATGGCTACATCTTTTTCAGGTGACGAAATCCCAAGTCACTAACCACCGGATAGGGCTGTAAATCTTTTGCTATTGTGACGAGATGAAGTGCTGAGTACACTAACTGGCGAAAGCAAAAAACGTGAAGTAGTAGTCCCAGGTAGACACAATCACTGACAACTCCCCTCATCCACCCTCCCGTTTATATAGCCACTAAACGAGAGTAGATGAGGGGATTGGGAACAGGTGTGTGGCATCTAGGGTGGATTGGATGTATGAATGGTCGGTGGCCGGGGGGGACCTAAGGAGAGAGACATGGAAATTTGGGGCCCCACATACCGGAGCGCCAACTTAAGGCAGGGCAGGCGGTTAGGGAGGTCCCGGTAGAGAGTCAGACATGGTCCCCTGGGCAGAAGATTGGCGCCTCGGAGCGCTCATTAGCCTGTGGGTGAAGGCTAAGTGAGGAAGTGAGGCTGGCTGCAACCCCCAGGCGAGCCAGGAAAGCCTTCCATAGACGTGAGGTGAATTGGGGACAGCGGTCGGAGACAATGTCCTCCGGGAGCCCGTAAACATGGAAGATCTGTTGGAACAGTATCTCAGCGACCTGCAGGGCGCAAGGGAGCAAGTGGAAAGGCAGGAAATTGACCACCTTGGAGAACCAATCTGCAACCAGGAGGAACACCGTGTACCCCCCAAGGTTGGAAGGTCCGTGTCCCACGCTAGATGTGACCAGGGTCGCTGAGGCACTATACTAGCTTGCCTGCAGGTGGTGTGCATAGGGCCTTTGTCTGGGCACAATCTGGGCAGCAATCCATGTGTGCGCTGATAGCCACCGGTACTTACTCTTGATGAGCGACCTGGTTCTGCTTTTGCCGGGGTGTCCAGAGGTTGTTTCTGCCCGGAGGACCGGATCTCATGGTCTATATTCCACTCCACCGGACCGACGATGCATTCCGGCGGGAGGATGGGGGTAGGCTCCTCCGGTGCCTCCTCAGGTTTGAACTGAGAGGAGAGTATGTCAGCCTTGCAGTTCTTTGAGCCCGGGCGATATGTCACCGTGAAGAAGAAATGGGAGAAGAGGGACCAGCGTCGTCAAGGATTGAGTCGCTCAGCTGCCCAGATGTGCTCCAGATTCCTGTGGTCCGTCAGGACCATGAACGGTTGCTGAGAACACTCCAGTGCCTCCGCTCTGCCAATGCCAACTTCACCGCTAGGAGCTCTCGGTCCCCCACATCGTAGTTCGTCTCGGCTGGTGAGAGCTTCTTCGAAAAGAAGGTGCAGGGGAACAACCTCGTGCCACCGGGAGAGGATGGCCCCAACACCAACTGCCGATGCGTCAAACTTGAGGATGTGATCCTCAAGTGTGGTGGAGTAGACGAGGATGTAGTCGATGTAGACCATGACCCTTCGGACGACCTTGTCCCGAAGTACCTCGTCCATGAAGCTCTGGTGGGGGATGGAGGGGGGGTGTTGGCCAGGCCGAAGAGCATGACGAAGTACTCTCGTAATGGCCGAAGGTGGTGCTAAAGGCTGTATTCCACTCGTCTCCCTCCCTGATCAGATTGCAAGCGTTCCGAAGGTCGAGCTTGGTGAAGTACCGAGTCTCCCCCAGCTCTATAGCCGACGGCACCAGGGGTGTGGGGTACCAGAACTTGATTGGACCACGCGAGTCCTCGATAGTCTATGCAGGGCCGCAGGTCCTTCTTGGCCATGAAGAAGAACCCTGCCAGCACGGGTGATGTAGAGGGGCGGATAAAACCTCGCTGCAGGCAGTCCCTCTCGGCACTAGAGAGTGGGTAGACCCCGCTCTCCGAAGCCCCAAGCTGAAGGCGGTGCGGAGAGCCGGCTTATTCCACCTGGAGGAGGCAGCCACGGTCCGGAACTCCACAATGAAATCCTGTACGGGCCGGGACACCTGGCAGAGACGGAGGAGGAAATCACCAGGATCGTGTCTGGCTGCCCGTAAGTGGTTCAGAGCTCCTCCACCAACCAGCGGTAACTGGGGATTGGCATGTCCCGGCCAAGTCCAATGCCTAGGGACAGTAGTTATCCGGACCCGCTCCTCGTCGGACTGGTGGAGAGAGTCGAGATGGAGATCCAACTGGAGGAGGAATCCGGCACGGTGAGGGTAGTGGAGCCACTACAGGTGCACGATCCCGGGACAGGAGGAACTCCACCACCGCAGTGATCCCCAACAACTTCCGCTCCATGGGCAAGCCGTCAGGAGGAAGAGGTGGCAAATTTCTTCCTCGTTTAGCTGCACTCATTTTAACCAGTCAGTGACTCTGCGATGAAGTACTTAGTACAAGAGCAAACGAGGACACAAGTGATTGTCGAGCAGAGCGCGTTGCGCACATTTACGGGTACTTCCTCATTTACGAGTATACACTATAACTGGCGAAAACAAAAAACTCGAAGTAGCAGTCCCAGGTAGAAAAACCTGTCTCCCTTTTATATATATGCTAAAGGAGAGTAGATGAGGGGATTAGGAACAGGTGTGTGGCAGCTAGTGTGCGTCTGATGTATGGACGGTCAGTGGCCGGTGGTTTAATACACCAGCGAGCTCGACATGGGAGGAGTAGCGGCTCTGGGTGTTACAGCTACAAAAACACCCTTGGCTTTTGTTATCTTAATCTTTTTCTGAATTTTGTTGCCAATTGTTGTTGGAAGGCAACTGCGAGAGAATAATGTGTGGCATAAATGAGACATGTTTGAATTGTTTTCATTAGATATGCTGGCAGTGCAATGCATGCAGGCCATACTTTTTTTGTTTACCGTTTTCGTGCCCTCATCATCGTATTGAATGCTCAATCCAAAATGTTCACATACCGCGGATTTGAAAGATGGCGGTTCATCCTCAAATTGATTTCTTTCTGACTCGCTAGCATTTGCCATTGGAGCTGAGTGAAAAATATTTGCTTTTAGTTTCCTCTCACATCTCCACCTCGTATCTGCATATGGAGCATTGATAGGCTCCAGGGAAATGCTAATAGGCTCCATGGTGTGGCTTTGCCTTGCTCCCTTAATTTAGTACTATAATAAAAAAAAAGGAAAAGTGGGAGGGGGAGACACACAGCAACCAATAGTACCTGCAGTGACAGTGCTGCCTTATAGCAAATTATGTTTAAATTATACATCATACACAGAAATTGGAGAACCCAGAATTATTGTATTTTTACTGTTTAAGGGGGGCAAATACCCTCCTTGCCCCCTCTATTGTTACATACCTAATGAGTTAGTTACAATGTCTCCAGTACAACCATACTGGACACCATCTTTTTTTTTATTTAATCAGGCATTTTACAATAAAATGTGTGCACTGGTTTAAAATTTGTATTACCTGTTGGTTTTTAACAGACTGTTATTGTGTCTGTTTAGCTCTGGGAGTCTGAAAGCTGCCAAGGCTGCCTCTACTGTCCTCTGTAACATGTTCCAGTACAACAAGCTGCACAAAGACTACAAACTGGTGAGATTCTGGGAATTAATCCTTTTGATTGAATGCGTTTTGACCCTAGTCATGCTAATGGTCTTTCATAGCACTCATCTAGTCTAAAAACTAGATGAAGTCTGTTTATTTTTAAATAATATTTTAGGGGTGGAAGTAATAAATATTATTTGAATAAAATGGGGTTGATTGTAATACGAATTAATAACGAAGTTGATAAAATATTTTAATTATAATTCTATTTGATAAAATCAAACTATTTGATAAAATCAAAGGCTGCTTATTAAATTGCTGTTGGTTTGATTAACAAAGAGCTTGACCTTTTCATTCAATGCCATTTTTGTAAGGCAGCATTTATCGATTATGTCAAAGCTGTTTGTTTATAACCAGGTGATAAAAGGCATTTAAATTGAAAAGGAAGGTGGTGAATCGTCGTGCCATTTGATAATCTAGAAAGGGTTTGAGACATACATCTGTTTATAATATCGACTTATTTATCAAATCAATTGTGCAATTTATATTACTTCTGATCAATCCATTGCTCCTCTCCATTGGTATCGTCTACCTTAATGAAAGACTGGCCCGCACCCACAAGCAGGTTAACACATTTGCACCATGGCGAATGCGAGATAAGTCTGAGTTCTAGAGATATTATCGGGCGATATGAGCTAATTGCAGATAAATCTGAGTTATTATTAAAGTACCGTTTTGAACGCTTGTGTTTCTTAGCATCTGCACTCAGCCACAGCTACGCTTGCAATTTCTCCCTAGTTCGTCACTTCTAAATATTCTCTAACATTGCTTACAGCAGCTAACGTTGCTCATTGCTAAATGTTAATGAGCGGTTAAACAATATCGGTCGGGCCCTAGTGAGTTCATGAAGAGAGAAACTTTCTTCATGTGTAAATTTAGTTTAAAATGTTGCGACATCCCATTAATTGATACAAGACCACATTGACAGGCTCCAGGTATTCATGCTGTCGCAAGTGGCATTGAGTGTGTGGTGGCCCGGCGCGTCAAAAAAGTCCATGTCGAAATCCGACAGGTCCTCAATACAGCCAAGCAAAGTGCAGAAGCAGACGGAAAACTCACCACCGTAGAGCAGAGGTTTGCTTTGGTGGTGGAGACGGTGCTAGGCCTCAAAGGCTGGCGAGTGGTGAGAGACTGGTGCCTAGGCGTCTATCACCCCCTGACACCGGCGCACAGTCTCCCCCGTCGCTGCCCTCTCTCGCTCCGTCGAGACGAGCCGATATCCTAGAACAGTGGTGGTTGCTGGGTACTCCGGACGAGAGGATGGTGAGCTTGTTTGCTGCTACACTCGATATGTGGTCCGTAATTCTGTCACAAAAGATTTAAGGTTTGAGTGTAAGCGCAGGCAAACAAGCGAGCACGAGACAGGAGAGAACCTAACAAGACGAGTGTAGTATTGAATACGTTTAATCAAAACGTATTCAATAAAAACGGCAACAAGCCAAAGTATAGATAATAATGTGGAAAAGTGTGAATATGATGGACAAGGCATCAGTCCAGAACCCTGACCTATATACCGCTCCATTGATGGCAGGTGCAGGTGATTTAGAATTACTGATGCCAGTGTGTGTGGCTGAGGTGCATTAGGGTGAGGATGAGGCTGGCGTGATCGAAAGGGAGGGGTGAGGCACCATTCCAGGCGGCACCCCCGAACAGCCCTACTGCACAGTCGGGGCAGGTGCCCAAAAAGATTCTCACCCACAGCCTATTATAGCAATGAAGGTGGAATGGGGCTACAATATCATGCTCCATAGCTGCGTTCCGAATACCATAGGGGCTAGTTCAATAGTGGGTCATTACCTAAACACAACTTAGGATATTTTTACAGCAACATTTTATGTTTTATTTAAGACCTCTACATTCCTTAATGTCCACCCTCATGCTCCACAACAACAGGGAGAACACTAAACACTCTAAAACTATATATAAATAAAAATAAGTATAAATAAAATTTAAAAATCAGATGTTTCCAGCTACAATAGTCATTTACAACATTAACAATGTCTACACTGTATTTCTGATAAGAAAAACTAAAAAAGATAAACTTTTTGACCCTAAACTTTTAGACAGTAGTGTCGGCACAAAAACATATAATGGCTTAATTTGTAGGAAAGGGGTGTATGTGATTTGTCCAATCATGTTCATAGGATTCATATTTAGGAACAATGGTGGTGCGACTTCTGCTAAATTTCTTTCAACCTAAGGATTTCATGCTGATTGTAGACCAAATACTGATCCTGCTCACATGCAGGTTCTCAGTATTGCTTTGGTTTTTTTTTGTTGCTGTTGTTGTTGTTCTAGCTAGTTCTGTTCTACTCCATGTGGAATGTGTTCAGCTCATCCAGCTACCAGGCTCACACTAGGTCAAACCAGAGGAATGTTGACACACTGTTGTCGAATTCTGGGACGTTCTCTTTCTTTTTCTTCTGGGAAGGATTCAGTGAGAGTAAACACTGACTGTAGTGACTACAGTCCACCTCACGCAGACACTAGCTGTAAGAATGTTTGGTCCATTGGCATCATAACAAATAATATCTATTAATAATTGTAGCAGGAAATACATTTATTTACTTAGAAAACATGGAGACTAACTGGGAAGCTGTGAAAAACTGCTTGTAGTTGGTTTAATAATTTCAACCTTATTTCTTTGTAATTATTGTTAACATTGTTGAGTTATTAGTTTTGAAAGTACTAAAGTTATTAGTTCTTGAAGTTATATGAACTTTATACAAATAGAATTTTAAAAGCTGAATTTGTCTTCCAGAAAGGATTTGCCAGACGAGACTTCATTGACGCCAACGTCTAAAGGTCAGAAGATAAGGATTGTACTAATTGTAAGTCGCTTTGGATAAAAGCGTCTGCTAAATGCTGTAAATGTAAATAAGGGTAAAGCTTCAATACAGCACTACAGGGGAAATACTTATGTTTATCGGGTGTGTTTAACTTGCCTTCTACCTACACAGGCAGAACGTACTATCCTGAGAGACCCTGATGTGCTTGGTGTGTGTGTGTACATTGTCTGTATGCCAGTGACGTAATTTACAATCATCCTAATAGAATACTTACTGTAACATAGAAGCTTGCAGAGCTTTACGTAACAACTCATGGTCATTGCATCATTATTATACACTCACCTAAAGGATTATTAGGAACACCATACTAATACGGTGTTTGACCCCCTTTCGCCTTCAGAACTGCCTTCATTCTATGTGGCATTGATTCAACAAGGTGCTGAAAGCATTCTTTAGAAATGTTGGCCCATATTGATAGGATAGCATC
>JAOEHI010003046.1:0-11084 GCA_025447815.1 Percopsis transmontana
GTTTGGGGTCCTCTGCTGGAGCTGCTGCCCCCGCGACCCGATTCCGGATAAGCGGACGACGATGAGATGAGATGAGACTATAGAGGGCAACACGCCGCAACCATCGTGGTCCAAATACAGGTCCTCACATCTCTGAGGTTCCTGGGAACCTGTTTCCAGCGGGAATTGGCAGACAGGTAAGTGTTTTATATAAATATTATATATCATTTTAAACTTTATCACTAAGACCTTGTTTGGATATAATATAATTCTGTTAAATCTGGTCTGGAATATCACAGCCGTCCCTGAGTGCCATAATGCCTGCCGTTTTGGATGGTATTATTAATATTGGTAGTCGATACATCAGGTTTCCCTATGTGCGAGAACAGACCAAAATGAAAAAGCAATTTGCAGCAATGTCTGGTTTCCCAAATGTAATCGGCGCAATTCACTGCACTCATATGGCTATAAGGGCTCTGTATGAAAACAAATTTGTTTACGTTAATAGAAAGCATGTGCATTCTATTAATGTTACAATTACAATGTCAAATTTCCTAGTCGTATGTGACATGAAAAAGTGTGCAAGATTATCAGGGCGTGTGGTGTTTTACGCAATGTGGCTGAGGTCCGGTATCCCTCTCCCTCCTGACCTCCCTCCCCCCCAGAATTATGACCCCGAGCCACAGCCGACAAGAGGGATATCAACAAGGTGCAAGAATCCGTGAGGATGTCATGCGCCGTTTGTAAGGGACAAAAATCAAGGTTCACTTTTTCTTGCATCAGTTCTCTCATCTGCCGTAGCTCACCTGAAAAGATGTTGATAGCTTTATTGTGTATCGCTTTAGCTGCAGGACGGCGTCAGTGAGCACCCTACCACTTCCAGGCGTGCCATGTGCACGAGGTGCACCGCTGCTTCGAGCCAGACGCTGGGCAGCTGTCGAGGACCCCTCACTGTTACCCTCCTCGCCAGGAATCTCCTGTCTAGCCACCGCGCCAGACTCTAAAAGGACTGGAGGACGAACCATTTGCAACATTGCTTTTTAACCTTGTTCCTCTGTGGTCCCAGTCACGTCTGTGTCTCCCTCCTTTTCCCGACACAATCCCACACACGCTGGCCTCCCAATTATGGCAGTGATTTTGCTGTCCAGTGATGTGAGCTCGGGCGTACAGTTGCAGCCACGCTCTGGCGGTGTGTGGACAGTTTCCTCTTTCCACTGTCCGCTCTGTCCCAGCAGCAGCAACACGTTGCCATGTTTCTTTTTATTTGTGATTCCCCCTGCTGTGGCCACCAAATAACTGGCCACTGAGAAGTTACATTTCTTTGTTCTTTTCTCACCTGTCGCTATGATTCAACGTAACAGAAGAACAATTATATGGCAGGCTCATTAATATACGGATCAGCATTCATGAGTTGCTTTGCATTGACTATTTATGGTTAAAAATTGGCGTGTACATAGCTGATTCACGTACACACACTTGTAGGTGATCTGTGATTTATCAAGGGAACATTGCGTACGCACGGTTTTGTAAGTCTGAATATTTTTTGGTGTACGACATTTTTGGCATTTGGTTGGACGTACATTTTTAGTAAGGATCCTACACACAGTTTAATAAATTAGACCCCTGGGCCCTGTTTTAGAAAGAAGGTTTAGTGAAAACTCAATGTTCGTTGACCGAGAGTTGAAGGAAACTTTAGGTTTTCGGTTTCAATAAGCCAGTTCAGGATAACTCTGAGTCAGTTACTGTGGCAACATACATGTGAAGCTAACCTGCTTGCTGGCAGGTTTTTTTCAATTAACCCCTAATTGTTGTTCCTCTTCTTCAGCTAATGTCTGCAGAGTAAAACAGGTGTCAGACATGGCGTGTCCTTTTCTTGAAACGTCAATTGATGTAGAAGCCCAAATACTCTGTCGGAAGAGGGTGATTAGACCCTGCTTTAGATGTCATGGCTTTTTCTGATGATTATCTGTTTGAGCATTACCATTTTGCTTAACAAATTCTTTGTGTAGCACTTTTTTGATGCTGAGAATGTTTGAGAGGCAACCGTCTGTTGGGCTGTCAGAACTGTGACTCAAACGCTTTTTGTACACTTTTGTGGGGTTTTCGAATCATAGACCTACAAGGGTAATCAAAGAAGAGTTCCACAGAACTGCAGGTATTAGTCTAAGCTCAGAGTTAGTCAACTCTGAGTTAACGTTTTCACTCAGTTTGCCTACCCTGCTTTCTGAAACAGGGCCCTGGATCCCGGCTGGAACCTGGAGTGTCAGAATGGTGAAACTACTACAACTTGAATTACTGTTTGATGAAATACCTTACTACCTGTGTACTGCTTGATGTAATATTCCAGAGAATGTTGCAGCTAGACACCAGATTATATAACTATCAGACAAGGCATGTTATTTTATGGGCAGTGGGCAGAATCACTGTTGCTTTGTTTTAGTAATGCAGTGAAACTGGCATTTATTTACAGTACAGTATATATTAATTTTAGATTGAGGCTTTAAAAGATAGGTTCACTGTTTTCAACTTTTATTGTTTTTCCCATCATTCACGATACAGTATAGTATAGTATTGTATTGTAGTATTGATACATACAGTACATACAGCAATTAATCTCATTGTTAGATTTAGTTTATTTATCATGTTTTTTTAATTAAACTGCATTATAGTATGAGCCCAGTGAGACCGAGAAAGTTGCATTTTCACAATTTCATTCACAAAGCCCTGCGCCACTGGGAAGTGCATTCTTCTCATTTGATCTTTGGCTAAAGATATATAAACCTGCCATGTATGAATGGTCTACACAGAGCAGGCCTTGTTCCTTATACTGTGTGCATTAGCTTTTTATGCACCCTGACTCCTGTCAAGGCAGACAGAAAGATCTTTAAGGAAGGTGCAAGCACTCTTTGCACTGTCCTCTCTTTGCTGACAAAGCACTCTAGTGTCAGCCTTGTATTGGGTCATAATGAAAGGTTCTGGCAAGGCTCTAATGGAGGAATAACCCCCAAACAGATTTAACAGCAATGCAGCCCCTGATTAGAGAAATACACTCAGGGTTTTAGGAGACGATTGCACTACACAACCAAATTATCCTTTTTGTTAACAAATGTATTAAGAACCAATGTATCAGTATTAAGTTTCAAATGCTAGACAATGTTAATGTGGTTTCCAAGGTCTGAGCCTTCCGGTACATTTATACCTGCTGCCTTTGTAGTGAAGCCTTGATGTCAAAAGACTGGCTGTTGGAGGGGAGCAGGACTTTCCCGGCCAGCCTCTAAAAAGTCCAGAAACTTAGTTTCATTTTCTTTGGATCCCAGTCAATCCCCTGTGTTTTAACTCGCAGAAAACTTGATCTGAAAAAACCTGTATACTGATTTTTTTATGCTTTGGGATTAGATTGGATTGTCATTTCCAGGTACTGTATTTGTCTCATGTCAGGTTGTGTCCTACCAGTATTCAATTCAAAGGTACAGGTCAATTTGTGTGTCAATTATGATAAATTCAAATGCAAGAGATTACTGCTCCATATATTGAGTGACTGGAGATCTGTTGAGATTTGTCTGGAGTTCTGATGCAACATTCTGTAAATCTTAATCTTTTTTAACGATTTCAGAAAGTTCTCATCAATACCATTAACTTGGTATATAGTCTAAAATGAGACAACAAATTCTATATATAGCCTACTGTATATTAGCTGAATTTACGACACTAAAAATGTACTTCTCTAAAAATTAAGCGACTTTACTCAGAAGTCATCTTACAGTATTTCTGTATCAAGATCAGTTTTCGGTTTTCTAATTTTAAAATATGGACTAAGATCCGTCGTAAACTAGAAATTTCTTCCAGTTCTTAATTAACTTGGCCTACATTTTAAATAAATAATGATCTTTAAGTTAGGTTGCCTAGAAAATGCTGATACAGGGTGGATATCTGTGGGTTTAGCTCGACTCAATTTACTCTGGGTTCTGCTGGAAAAAGACCCCAGTTGTACCATATGACTCTAGTCATCGCTTGTTCTTGATTCATGAAATGAGCACTTTACTTTCACATTCTTGAACATGATGGGTTTATTTCAACTAGCGCTCAAAGAAAATACACAAGGAAGTGTATTTCAGACAAATGCTCTGCTCGCTTGTTAAGAAAATAGTGTTTGGATTCTTGGTTCGTGTCTGCACGTGATTGTGTTTGTAGATTGTAGATTCGATATTACAACACATTAGTTCCACTTTTATAAAAAAATATATAACATGCATATACATACTAACAAGCAATGGCAATTGCAGTCAACCATCACATTTTGTTCTCATTCAGATGCCAGGCAGGTTTTTAGGATATAGTGTAGGGTACAGACAGTGTAGAACATTGTCTACAACTTTAAGGAAAATAACATTTTAATGAAGTCTGTATAACAAGTGACCCTATGTACATTGGCTGATATTGTATTTAAAGCCTCTGGAACCCCAGATGGGTGTTTCGAGTTTGTCCTAATAGACCTAATCTCAAGATTGAAATCATAAAAACAAGGTCTCAGTTGTCCACCCCCAAGCAGATGCAACATACCTGACCAGAGATGTCAATCAAGCAAGGTCTGCACACAACCTGTGTGGGTGTACAGGGGCTTTAAACAGACACTCCTTGATTTGTGTCTAGAATGATTTGTGTTGCCCTTTTGGTAAAACCCAGCATTAAAAAAAACATGTTGGTTAAAAGTCTGAGAGACTTCACACACCTGAGTTCTAAGTAGCTCAAATTCCACTCTGCTTCGCCCCTTCAACCGTTCAAACTTTTCCACACAGTTGTGTCTAGGGGCAGAAATTTTACGTTCTAGGGCCGCTACAACACAATCGAGGATAGTACCTTTAAGCATGGAAAGACTTGACACATGAACAGTATGTTATTTTGCTGATACACGTAATCCAGAATTATTTCAAATAATCACAAATAGACCATCAAGAAGTGATGCTTTTACCACTAGTTCTTCTGCCTCTTTTGCATTATTTTGCACCAAACCCATAATGTTTGACAATCATTCATAGTATACAGTTCTTCACTTTCAAGTAAAGAACATAGTGTGCTGAGACCACCCACGGAAACAGTAGAACAATGCATGCAGAGGTCAGCCTCCCTCTCTGACGGACCAGGGATTTTAATCACAGATTAGATCAGACATTTTACCTTGGTTTATAGACCATGCCACCATTAAGGTAGGATGCTCACCATGGTAACAGTGATGATGTCCTTGAGGAAGCGATACCGAGAAGTCATACAGGTCACAGGTCTTGAAGTCATACCACTGGAAACAGAAGGTGGCAGGGGGAATTTCCTGATTTGTTTCATTCAAGATACAGTGGCATGTGCTGGGTTAAATGATTGAATGTTCCCTACTTTCAACCAGTAGGAATAAGGAGTCATTAGGGAGTTGTGCTTGTGTCAATTAAGGGAAGTCAAATTCCCAAACTTTAGTAAACTTTGCCATGTTAATGTATGTTAAATATAGTATATACTGTATATTCTCTTGTTAGAACCATATTAATCAGTCCACTATATTTATTCACCATATTTTCTTGAGTTCTGGCCCTGGTTTTTGCTGTTTGTAGGAATTTTTTGTATATCCTGTTTGTGGAGCTAAGCCAGTGTCTTAATTACTAGACCTAGACGGCTTGTTTGGTTGAGTTTGTCCAGATATAGACATGCTTAAGTTATCACTGATGAGTTCACTGAGGAATGTTCAGAACATAACACAGAGAATTTGTAGTTTTGTACAAATTGCATTATCTGGATTATGGAAACTAGAGTAATGGCTTCGTCAATAAATCTCTGTTTCTCTCTTTCTAAAGGGCAGAGTAGTTAGGTGGCTGTCTCTGGGAAACTGGCTTATAAACAGCAGGAGCTAGCCAAACAATGCACAGAGCGTGCGTGAACCACTGACATTACATGACTAAAAGAAACCTCGTTACGCACACACACGCAGCGGAGACTTACCAACTCATCTACATTCGTTGGTGACTGGCAATTAGACTTGCACAGCAGAGCACTAGCAAAGGGGAATTTATGACGTATTTGGTGCACAATGAGTAAAACGTTGAGTCACTAAAAGGGGCAAACATTTTAAAAGCAATGTGATATTCCTTCGCTACTAAGTCATGTCATAAACTTAATTACTGATACTTTCAGGGTACTTTATTAAAAGCTTCCATTGCGCCATGCAATGAGGCCGGAATGGTGTTAATCTACATCCAGTTCTGGGAAGGACGTGATTTAGATAGGTGATAGAGATTTTAAGATTTAGATAATCCAATAGTTAAACTAATAAATCAACCACCAGTTAAAGAAACCTTTTTTTATTTACAGAAAAATGCCAAATAGTTAATCTTCAGAAATGTTACCCCAAGCTTCCTGAAGTACTTCCCATAAATTGGATTGGCTTGATGGGCACTTTTTTCATAATGTGTCATTACCAAGGGGACAAGAGATATAAAGCACACTGAACTCATGGGTGGGTATACTGGTAGCCACCAGTGTGGGTATACTGGTAGCCACCTACAAATTTCACACAGAGAATTGTTACACTAGCGGACTCAATAAGACACACAAGTTCATTAACACCAGGAAGCAAGAGACATGGGTTCCAAGTTAAAAGTGCAAGTATATCGATTGTTAGAACTGGGAGTAGAGGTACTGGGTAAGACTGAAAAGAGATTCAAACATGTTACTCAGATGCCAGTGAATTATCAAATATATCATTTATCAAGAGTATCTTATAATAAGTTAAAGTTGGAATATTCAGTACAGTATGGTTAAAATGCAATATGAGAGTCCCACCCACCTGGCTAAGCACGAACACAAACACAGTTAAACTCTTGCGATCAGGAGCTGCACAGAACAGTACAAAAACTCATACCTCACGGAGCAGCGGAAGTCAGGTAAGCAAGAGGGGAGGAGATCCAACCATACCTCTTGGTAGCATTACCTGGCCACTTTTATAATAAATACTATGGGCATCACTAATTAGGCTAGCGGAAGACAGCTCAATAGGGTTGAGATCTGGGGACTGTATTGGCCAATCCATTAGACAGAATACCACCTGATTGATTTTTCCTTAGTAGTTCGTGCATAATTTGGAGCAGTGCATTGTGTAATTGTACAGTTGTAGTATGAAATTGGTTCCAAACACCATCCACAGGGTATGGCATGGTGTTGCAAAATGGAGTGATAGCCTTCTTTGTTCAATATTCCTTTTATTCTGTACAAATCTCCCACTTTAACAGCACCAAAGCATCCCCAGTGGAAGTGGAAGACTATGAGTACCTGGTGATGCCATTTGGACTGGCCTACGCCCCTTCCGTGTTCCAGTTCTACATGGTCGAGGTACTTAGGGAAATGGTTGGATGACAGGTCGTGGTGTACTGTAACTTCAGGAGTCGACCGCCCCGTGGTGTACATCAGCCGGAAACTAACGGAGCGGGAGGCCAGGTACAGTACAATAGAGCGGGAGTGCCTGGCCATCCAGTGGGCGGCCGGCGTCCTACGTTATTACCTCCTGGGACGCTCATTCATGCTCGGAACATGCTCCACCGCATGAAGGATACCAACGCCCGGATCAAGGGAGGAGACGACCAGGAAAGGTAGGCCCAAGCAAAGCCCAGCGAGCAAGAGATGGCAAGAGTTGCCAGTCGAAAGAGTATTCAATGACGTCTCAGGCAGTGTTAAAGACCTGAGGCGTATCTGTGTGAATAGTGGAAAATAAAACACATGCCCAGCACGTTAAAACAGCAAATCCTCGTGTGAACAGTCCTGTATACCACAGAGACCTGGAATTCTTCCTGTTTGGGTACACTTCCCATTGTAGTGGTCCTGCAATACACTCACACAACCATCATTTATGTTTCACTTCAGAGAGACCTACAGAGAGGCAAAAATAACATAGTAACTGGAGAGTCGATATGTTAGCTACACTTCAACATCTGGGTCATCTGGAACTGAAGTTCACAGTTACACACAGCGTTTATTAACTCAAATACCTAGAAGAGGGGATTTTCTAGCAGCATTTTACACATTTTTCGGAGTCGCACACCACCTTTTAGCTTTGTTTTTTTCCGTGGAACATTATTACATAAAACATGATGGGTTTTTGGTTATTAATATAATCCTGTCCCATTAACTTATATAATATTTAACAAGGGCATTCTGTAAAAAACTTTTTCTTCTGTGTGTGTAGATGTACAGGCCTAGGTTTTTATCAGGTGCAGTTTACCTGAAAATGACATGAAATGCAATCTCCACCAGCACACACACCAACCTCTTCACAGCAGGCATGTTGGGAAACGACTGCTGTGAAGTATACATTCCTCCTCCTGCTCCAAATCATTTGTGGAAAGCTACAAAAATGTGCCCCAGAACGGTCAGAAATGTACAAGGATATAAACCCTCAAGGAAAAACATAACGTTAGCATGAAATTGTAGCAGACATGGGGTGTTATGACCATAACACAGACCGTATTAAAACGATATGTACATTTTGTAGAACATCCATACTGCCATTCGGTTTCACCATCTTCTGTAGTAGCTGTTTGGAAAAGAAATATTTAGTTTTCTCCCCCCAACCATATTCTTCCATATGTTTTGCAAATGGTGACTTTAAACTTAAAACTAAAATATGTCCGGAACACAACATGAAACAATAGCAAAAAAGGAGTCTGTGGTCTAATTAAATTACCTAAGAAATTAAATGAAAAATGAAAGAAGACCCTGTCGAGACAGTGTTCAAAAGAATATGACCACACTTTTGCTATTGTTTCATGTTCTGTAGAATTTTTTGTTACTTTAGTTATTTAAGTATGTCAGGATAGTCTATTGGTCTAAGGGTTGGACTCCCTGCTGGAAGGTTACCTATAAGGTTACCTGTAAGCATCCTAGAGCAAGATGGCTAACCCCTATCTGCACCATGTAATTGTATGTCGCTTTGAATAAAAGTGTCTGCTAAATCACCTACTTGTATGTTTTTCAAACATAAACATTGAGCTGGCAGAAATATATGGTTATTGGCCTGCTATATTGCAGTCAAGGAGTGTACAGTACCTTTAGAAAAAATAATAGATGTCAAAAAAGAGATGTTGATACTCAAAACAGGAACTCTCCCTCTTCGCCACCACACATTTACAAATGCTTTCTTCCTATTAACACAAAATACATTTCTACAAATAAAATTTCAATTTAAACTAATCCAAAAAAAATGTTAGAAAGTGGAATTTAAACTAAAACAGATTAATACTAATCTAAAAATAAAGCTATTAATCACATTATATATTTGTGTGTGGAGGGAGGTTAATTGGGTAAATGCATATGAAAGAATGTGTTGTGTATGTGTATTGTTGTAGCGTATCCATCTCGGTACCTCGGCCACCGATCTTTTCATAGCATAGCAAACCTTGGAGCACCACCCTGTTTTAAGGCACTGGGATCCTTATTACAGCGTATGGTAACTGCAGTCAATAATAAACGAAAGATAATTATACTAAATTTGTAGTATAGAATTTATCAGTCTAATTTAATCTGAATGGCGATACACAGAGGAGTGATTATTTGTCCTCTGTGTAATTAAAGAGGAGTGATTAATTGTGAATTTGCTTGATATCAAAATTTCCGTCAAAATTGTGACGAATATATACTAGTTTTCCGTTCTCAATCTCACGAAAATGGGATTTATTATTATTTAGACAAATTCTAGAATGTTATCAGACACTCAATTTTTGACAAAATGGCGACGAAATATGAATTCACTTGATGTCTACATTTACGTCAAAATATTGATGAATATAAGCTAGACGACGTGAACTATTTTCGTCAATATTGTGATGAATATATGATATAGTAGTTTTTCATTCTCATTCTAATAAAAATGTGATTCATCAGTATATAGACGAATACTGGAATGTGCTCAGATTACATGTTCATCAGAATAGTGACGAGAAATATTCTTCTATACTTAGACAAATATACTGTATATCATATACAAAAATGTCACCATAATAATGATAGATAATGAACTGAATGATGTTATTTTTTCATCGTTAAGTGGATAAATATTGAATAAAAATGTCAATTAGTGATGGTCAGCATGTAGATGAACTTTAATCAGACCCTGCATTCAGTGTCTGATTTAATCAGACACTGAATACATCATCATACATCATCAATACAGTAGAACTCTGTTAGTAATTTCGAAATTTTTATGAAAAATAATTTCATAATAGTATCCATCATAGATAGTATCCATCAAGAAAATAAAATGATACTTAAAAAAGTAGCTTAAACCAGTCATGACATTATTTCACAATGAACCACTATCTCAATATATGTACAGTATATGAATAAACCAGGACCTACAATGCCATTGGTTAATTTTTCACATTCTACTATGTCAACATGAGGGTTAGAGGTTTAATTTATCACAGGCTCTTGAAGGTGGATCATCTACTTCAAAATAAGACAAATTGTCACATTATTGATAAAAAATCCCTAATAATGCTACCCCTCCAGACTTTGTGGGGTCAATATATGTGCATTTAAATATCCCCAGGTCTCTTACTTACTCTGTAGTTAAATATTAGTGAGGTATATAATATTTTATATACTGTATCTAATATATATCAATAACTGTAATAAGGACATAATTACAACAACCAATCAAACAATCACAAATGTGCTTTTATTTGCACATTTAAAACCACTCAAATGTAATAATTTTGTAATGTTTATTACATTTTACATCACTAGCACTCTTACTACTTCTCTCTCTCTTACTACTTACTACTTACTTACTGGAATCTGTAGGTAAATATAATAGTGATAATAATAGTAATAATAATTATATTATAAAAATTGTTACATTTCAGTGGCTTTAATATGCATCTTATAATGTAATAATAATAAGTGCACACAAATAATTTGTATAGCAGCTTTATAAGAAAGTAGAATGTTTTTTTACTGTTTGAAATTAGTAAAACATTAAAACAAATCTTAAAGAAATGTCATGAGCGGGCAGCGCCCCCTGTTTTCCTGTTGTGTCGGTAATTCTCCCTCTCCCTAGTGTATCCTGTCTGTTT
>JAOEHI010003048.1:0-11082 GCA_025447815.1 Percopsis transmontana
CACACACACACACACACACACACACACACACACACACACACACACACACACACACACACACACACACACACAGCCGTCTATCTTTCTGTCAAAGAGCCAAACACGGCAGCAATTCAGCAAGTAAGGTCATTGAATGTCTAAACAGAGCCTGTTTTACCGAAACAGTCAAGTCTTGTCATTTTGAACCCGATGACCCAGGACAATGGGAAGGAACTGTCGTCATTCTGAAGAACAAAAACAAGGGAGCCACTGTATGGCAGGTTGTTTCCCTACCTGCACCGTCCTGGAAATGTGTAAATATCTTACAAGAAGATGCCCAACCCCTACCTCCTCCTAAATGAATACTTTAAATGAATACTATTCCTAAAAACGTCTGTTAAATTGTAAGAATGAATATTGATTCAAAACATTCTGTGGATGACGTTTACAACCCACTGTGTTTAAACAGTCAATGCTATTGGGGTTTCAGTTTTGCCATATGGTCAGTCTGTGAGATATTAGGTATTACATTATCAACCTTCCATTGGGCAGGTTATTTCACGCATGAAATGTACATGGGCCTACCTGTACATCCTTGAGCAAGAGGCCTAACCGTTACCTGCTCCTTAATACTGCGAGTTGTACTTGCTGTAAGTCGCTTCGGATAAAGTGCCTGCTAAATGACGTTGGAGGACTTTTAGCAGGGACTGTGTTGCAGTGACAAGTCTCTTTGTAACTCTGCCCCTTCTGCTCATCATAAATACACACTAACCCTTTTCCAGAGTTGGGTAGCTTGTATGACTGCTCCCATACTTAACCAAGCGCCATCTTTTCCAGCAGCAGCAGTCAGATGGGGTTTGCTTTCCTGTGACCCAGACTACTAGAACACGCATATAGCTGACCTATCTTCAGAAATGATTCTCAGGGGAGACCTTCAATGGGCATTTATGAAGGAACGGCCTCTATCATTCATAAAGAATGTTTTTAGGAGGGTGTGGAAATGTTGTCCCGTACACTCTACCGCCTATTAGAATGCCACAAAGCACAAAGTTTAACTGCTCACGGCGGAATCTAAGCTTTCACATTCGAGACATTTTATACGTGAAATAGTGTTCTCCTTGTCTTTCATCTGGATTCAACACAGTCCTGGCCTTCAGACAGAGACTTGAGGCAAAATCATAACATTTTAGTGCTAATAATCAAAACGCCACCTATTTTTCTTTTTAAAGTACTTTGACAGTCAAAGCAAAACATTCATCAGGAGAATGTCACAGTGTCACAGAAAAGCCTTATATGGTCTTAGAAGTGCAATGTTAAAGTGGTAGTGCGTAAGATTCAGTACAATTATACCCATTAATACCGAAGTGTTTTAAAACTCATTCTCATGTTTGGTGTTTCCATATGTAGTGTTGTGTATATGTATGCATTTTATTAGACCCTAGGAGAATTAGTGTTCTTCCTCCAATTGCCATGAAAAACCCTCAGTGGAGAGGAGCTGCTTTCAGCAGAAGTGGAACCAGCATTGTGTTTGAAAGTGCACATGCACTCACATTAGGGGTGTAACTGTTTTAACTGCCCGCGACACACACCCCCAATCCACTGCAGGTGGCGCTGCAGGTTAAGCTCTCATTATGGTACTGATGTAATAAAAACACTAGAACCGTAGAGACTAGAGTTGCATCAAAACACAACGCCAAGCAACATAGCCTAAAGGTCTACATCTTTTTGTTCTCAATGGCCCATTAAGCCTTCGTCACCACAATGTGGGGGGGGTCTGACTCGTTCCATTCCACGTTCTGTAGCGCTTCCAAAGCCTCATGGGCGCTTCGTCTGCGGGCCATCGGGTAGCCTAACTCCAACCAATGTCTTTTCAAATGAAGCCACAAGCTAACTCGGACCGTACTCAAGCAATTACCAAGGCAATCAGGGATTTCATTGCACTGGATATACGCACTTTTTCAGTTGTTGAAAACAACGGATTCAATGGACCATGTTCTTTAGTGTTCTCTTTAGTGCTCCAAATGCTTGGTGATTTAATAAAACCAGTACATTTTTTCCCCCCTTTTTTTCTTTTTTCCTTATTCACGACGATGACTTCGCTGTCTGCTGCAAGCTCCCTCTCTTCCCCACATTAAGGCCTCAGACTGCCTAATGAAAAGCTGCTGTCTTGGCACAGGGCTCCACTCTGAAGGAGATTTAGGACAGAGGAGAAGAGGGAACGTAGTGTTAAATAAAGACACAGGAAGCTCCTACGGGCCAGATAGACAATAGTAAACTGTTAAAGTACCGTGGCAAGCGGTCAGTGTAACCCTGGGTTTCTGGGACAAGCAAACCGTTTAATCCAAAGTGTCTTGAGTACAATTACAGGACAAGTATTGGGGAGCAGATGGGGGTTAGACGTCTTGCTCAAGGATGCGTACAGGTAGGCAGGGCATGTTGGGGATCGAACCCACGACCCTTCGGCTGGGGGATCAACCAACCTAACCACTCGGCTATACTATATCCCCCTTTCTTGTGAACTTATGAGATCTAGCAAACTGTCAATGCTGTGTGTGTGTGTGTGTGTGTGTGTGTGTGTGTGTGTGTGTGTGTGTGCACTGCAGTAATATAATTTGTCAGTTTCCTTAACTTTCCTTAACTTCCTTTTTTTTAATTCCTTTACTCAAATAATTATCTCTGTCTGTCTGGAGAGAGAGAGAGAGACAGAGAAGGAGGACTTGCAGTCAGTTGAGGTTTCTGAAAAGCAGCTGTTTATAGCCAGTGGTGGAGAGAAGATAAAATTTTTGAAGGATTAGGCAGCAAGAAATAAGCACCAAATAAAGACGAAAATGTGGTCTGTTGGCCCGGCCCCAGGGAGGGAGGGGGAGATTAAGGGAGGAAAAAAAAGAGAGACGGAGCGAGTTCATTTCAGAAACCAATGTGCAGGATGGCCATTTGCAGCATGAATAGACACACAAATATATTAAAATACCTAATACACCAATAAATATCAATGTCATCTAGTCCTATGAATAAAATAAACGGTTGTAGAATTTTTTTTCTCTAAAAGAATTCTTCTCTTTCAGGCTAAAGGATCTTATAGGATTAAGCCTTTGCTGGTATTTAAGATGATTATTTGAGAATTGAATGTAAACGTAAAAGTTATGTATGTAGGTCAAAATGTAAGTTAGCCCTGATGAAGTTTCATTTATTCTAACAAAATCTGTTCGCTTACGATTACTGGTGTGGGACCTATTCAGCTGTTGACAAATGTACGAATTGTGAGTCACTTTGGATAAAAGCGTCTTAAATATTGTACATGTAAATGTGAATATAAAAAAACTGCTAATTACGTAATTTGTCTAATTGTTTAGTGCTTGATGTCTCAGTATTTGTATTTAGTCATTAGCTTTTGAGATAGTTGGGGTCAGGAGGAAACAGGGTTGGATTTACAGTAACCACAGTTAAAAATGCTGTAGTTAACTGGGAAGGCAGAAAAGATGAGGAGAGACAGATAAGAAATCATGTACATGCACACAAGATGGTATTACAACTAGATTATTATAATAAAGGTATGATTATTAATATCTCAGGACACCTTTGGGGGATCCCACCACCCACATATTGGAGTTATGGTATTATAACACATGGGCCTTTTTCTAGGTCCAATTCGAGCCACCTGCAAGCAAGAGGGGTGAAAAAGGGTATTCTGTGATTTATTTTATTTTATTTTATTTTTGTATTTTTATTTTTTTGAGAAGGGTTATCACAGGAAATAGCGCCCCCCTCATGCTGTGGTTGAATGTTACTTGTTGGCCCGGGATCAACAAGTAACATTCAGTCCTTCACATACAGTCCTTCACCCCCCCCCGACCAGCGGACTGGGGGATGAAGGACGAGGGACGGGGGGGCGCAAGGGAGCGGAGGTCGGCCGAGCAGGTGCCGAGGGGTGTGTAGCCCTACGGTGTAGCCCAGGCGAGAAGGAGACGCATTTTGACACCTTCGCGCTCGGCAGGCGCTCACACACACACACACACACCCGCACACAATGATATAGGCACGCAAATACACATTAAGCACGTGCAGCGCAAATAGCCGCAAACTAGCACACTCCCTCGCTAAAACACATACAAACACGTGCAGGACAAACAAAAAAACAGCGTGGACAAGCATTCATCTGATGCCCAAAACATAGACGCATAGGGCCTACTGAGCTCTCTCTCTCTCCCTCTCTCCCTCTCTCCCTCCCTCCCCGTGCATGGCCGCCGGGAGCATGAATCGAGATGAAAACCAAGTCCCTCTTATTTTTAGCCCCACGCTCAAATGGGAGACGGAAAAGCCAGCCAGAGCCAGACAGGAGCTGA
The DNA here is from genome assembly GCA_025447815.1 of Percopsis transmontana. Taxonomy (NCBI): domain Eukaryota; kingdom Metazoa; phylum Chordata; class Actinopteri; order Percopsiformes; family Percopsidae; genus Percopsis; species Percopsis transmontana. The sequence continues at coordinate 4,323 of JAOEHI010003048.1, forward strand.
GAGAGAGTGTGTGTGTGTGTGAGTAAGAGAGAGAGAGTTAAGGGGAGGGAAAGGCGACTTGTTGGTGAAGTTCTGCAACTGTGGATCCTCGACTCGCTGCCGCGCGCGGACACATGGCACCTCGGCTGCCCTGAGCGCGCTTCAGCCCGCGTTTCTCCTAGCAACCCGTGACACTTTTCTCCGAGTTTCGCTGTTACGCCGTGAATGCCTCCTCTCCATCCAGAGGGATTCCCGGTTAAAGGGGGGGCTTAGCGGACGGTTGCCCCCCCCCCCACACACACACACACGCGCGATGGAATGTCGCTGTTCCGCGTCCCGGGGTATTCGGGTTTTTTCTTCCCTCTACCGTGTTCAGAATCGCGGGTCTGAATTCTCGAAGGAGTGTGTTCATTCCTGCGTCTTGCCATTCCCCCCGTCACTTGGAAAATTCTACTCAGGACACGGTTGCAGCGAGGACATTTAGCAAACGCGCACCAACAAACACGGACGTTCTGCGTCTATCGTAGGTCTGCTTTTGTTAAAGGAATTCAGGATGCGACGCTTTGACAAGCTCAAAAAGTCATTCCCTTTCCTGGCCCGCTTCCACGTGTATCGAGTAAGTCTGCAATTCTCTCCTCTGCCACTCATAGTTTTTTTTTTTTTTTTTTTTTCAACGTGATTTTGAATGGTGGAAAATGCTAAGCCTAGCCTTCTCGAAATTCTGTTTTCATAAGGATCCGCAGCCTGCATACTCTGGGCCAGGTGTATGCAGCCTAGGTAGTGGCTACGGTGTGTACTGGTATTGTAACGCAGAAGACGTCATCTCTGGTGTATTTCGCAAGATGCCTAGACGCTGTGAGACCTCTGTTTAGGGTTGCAAAAAAAAACGCAGGCTCCGTTTGTGTGTCCAAACTGTTCAGCTGGACTGTCCTCAGGGAGACTTACTGGTTTTGTAGCAGGATGTCTGAACAGAAAAGTTACAGGACATAACTCCAACCAGCTGTGTGTGTGTGTGTGTGAGTGAGTTCAGGCAAGAGGCATTGGGGACATCACTAAATTCCTTCTCTGTCTGTCTGTCTGTGTAATTTAAATATATTTAAAATATGTGTGACAAATAGCCTATAACAGCCCCTGACTGTTTTTTAGGCGTTAATTAGGCCATAACACTCCATTTCCTTTCCCTACCACTAGGGGGCCTGTAGGTAACGTCCCAGTTTCCGAGGCGAAATCACCTTTTGGGGAACCCCAGCTTTGTTTGTTGAAGGAGCCACATCCACTGGAAGTGCCTAGATGGCAGTGTCACTTGTCAATTGTATAACAAGCCCGGCTCCGGGTCCTGTGGTTCCGGGTCGAAATGCCTCAGCTCCCTGCTATAAGTCACACCTAACGTTGGCAGCTGGCATTCCTCTTCTGCAAAGTCAAATCCACGGCCACCTCCTGCCCGTGGACTTTGTTATTGCGCTGAACAGTGAATTTGTCTATTTGAATGAATTTACATGAAGTGGAGAAATGGAATACACCGTCAGGTGTTACATTAGGTTACAGTAGCTAAAAGTTTGAATAGATAGATAGAGATACTTATTTATTCAGATGGAAATGAAAGGAACTCATACATTAATTAAATATGAGTGTGTCTTATGAATTTAGTTATGGTGGGCATGTAGACAAGAATTTAAGGGGGATACTTAAGTGCAGTTTGACCCAGCAAGCTTCAACATTGACAGGTCATGGAACGGGCCCTGGCGGTATGTTGGCTTATGGCACCGTCCAGAGAAGTACCACATGGATGTTGACAACCAGGAAATATTAGACTTCATGGGGTATGCATTGTGATTACATGGACGCACTACTGCCTTGTATAATATTGGATAGATGCATTATGCATTGTATATTTCAACATGACCTACATATATCAGTTTCAAGTTTATTTGTCATATGGCGAGTAGTGTAGAAATAATAGAACTAGAACAAGAACCTTAATGTCAAAATTAGAGTGATTTAAAGGACAAAGTATTAGCAAACACTAAAGTAATTGCTGTGTGGAAACTTATGGGTTTAGTTTGTAAACCCTGGTGATGTGAAGACTGACAAACGTTTTATTGTTACAGGCATATTTGCTATTATTATTATTATTATTATTATCATCAGGTACTACTTAACATTATAAGGTACAGCACTACTCAGACAGCACTTCCAAATGCTCATTCCTAGCCTGTGTTTCTCCTGATTCGTGAAAGAGGACAGAACATATGCGTATCCCTGCCAGCAGCCATGCCGACTATGAATGCCGATGCTGCATGCATGGACAGCGCAACAGAGATATCGTGTGACCCAGTTTTATGTGCCTGGTGAAGGATTCGCATTACGGTACAGACATCTGGCCAAAGCATCTGGGACGGAAACCTCTAAACCAACTCAAACTCGTCCAGACATTTGTGTCTGAATTTCATGGGAAATGTTGGATGTCTCTTGGATTTGAATCATTTTTAAGGAAGCGGCAATGCTGGTGTATAGGAGTCTAACGTTTGGGAACACCTACTAATTTAAGGGGTTTTCTTTTATTGGAACTATTTCCTACACTGTAGTAATAGTGTAATAGTGAAGACCTCTAAATTATGAAACCAATGATTAATTGTAACTATGTAGTAACAAAAACATTAAAGTATATTTTAGAATATTTAAAGAAGCCATCCTTTATCTTGATGAGAGCTTGGCGAGTCTTGGCGTTCTCTCAACCAGTTTCATCAGGTAGTCACCTGGAATGCTTTTCAATTAATAGCTGTGCCCGGTTAAACATTAATTTCTGGAATTTCCTTCCTTCATAATGCGTTTTGCGTCACTGTTTTTCTACAATGTAGGAAATAGTAAATATCCCTTTCAAAAATCCCTTGAATGAGTAGATGTTGTCACAACTTTTGCTCGGTATTGTATGTGTGAAGTAGTTGTTCATGGGTTGTACTTTCGTCTGTCATGTCTGTTCTCCCTGTTTTGTTTCTGTGTGAATTTGAGACGGCAAAAGATAACTGTTCTACTCTTCAGGTCACATCCTTCAACCAGGAGGAAGTGGCATTTAACCGAACGCATTAACAAGTTCAAATGACAGAGGAAGGAAGCTCTGACCCGTGTGACCTTTAACATTTGTGACCTTCTGACCCTGCTGAAGACCTTTTTTTTTTTATACAGGAAGTTGCTCGTTCACACAGTGCAGTTACTTATTGCATAGGATTATCTCTGCAACCCCAATAGCCTTTCCTGTCACTCTCTGCAGACCAGGTCTATGTTCTTCCTATGGTCCTGGTACGCAACTATTACTTTTGATTTCAATTAACCGAACATGTAGGCTTTTTCAACCAAAGTACCGACATGAAATCCCACAGCGAGACCAGCATGCCTGCGTTGAGAAGAGCAATCTCACTAACAGACAGATACTGAAGCTGAGGACTAGCTAAACCAGCGCGATGATCTTTCAGTGCGAGTTCAGTGAGATAGGCTAAGGATACGCTGATGGATGACTGTTTAAGCCCGGGGTCAATGTGTTTTGACAGTTGAGACTCGTGGGTTCATGCACCGTCTCGTGTGGAGATCTAGTGTACACACTGCAGTCTGATGAGCAAACGCCTGTATATTTAACCAGTGATGTATGGACAACAGATGTGCGTCATTCGGACTGCCTGTGTCTCTGTCTACATTTTTCTGTGTCTGCACCATGGCTGTCAAGGGCCTTAGTGTCTTGACATTTGCAAACTTTTTGTTTGGCCATAAAATTATTCCACACAGAAATGAATAATTCCTTGTGTTTGTTTGTTTTTTGTTTTTTTGTCAGGGAGACCATTTCAAATAAATAGTGTTGTATAATGAATAGCATATGTCCAAAACCTTTGACATCAGACTTGGAAAAAAGTGCCTGTTTATTCCAGTTCTTCTTGAATGCACATACAACCGCGTGTGTTTGTTTGCTTGTGTAATAGCTATCTGGGTACAGAAACTGCTCTGAACTCAGTTTGCAGTTGAAGTCTTTTACTTAATTGTTTTGCATATATTGGCCAGTAGCCAATTTACCAAATTCTTTTTTTTGTCTTTGTTAAAACCCTCAAAGCTTCCTCTCTTTGTACAGCATGTTGTGCCTGCAGCATAAGCTTTAATGGAGTGTGGTGACTCAGTTTCCTATTTTCTCCATGTGCTGTGCAGAAACTGGGCAGCAGAATGCAGTGTGAGGAGGGCACAGAATGGCTGCTGGAGCTGTTGATGGAAGTCCAGTTACAGCAGTACTTCCTGCGTGTCCGAGACGACCTCAACGTCACGCGGCTCTCGCACTTCGACTACGTCAAGAACGAAGACTTGGAGAAGATAGGCATGGGTCGGCCTGGTGAGTTTCTGTGTCTGTATGTGTGTGGTAGTGTGTTTTAATGATTGAGAAGGCTTTATTCATACAGTACACCTACTGCAGATGCGTGTCATTACCAGAAGTGGCCGCCAGAATACCAAGTTAGCTTTAAAGTTACATTGAATTAGCTTCCAAACAGTAAAAAGAAAAAAACAGTAAAACATCTGTTAAAACTAAGTTGAAAGTACTCAACTTTACAGTATAATGGACGTTCGTTGCATGCGCCTAGACAAGCTGGCCTAAGTGCGTGCTAGAGACATTCTGATGCTGTTTGATGTTTATGGGTAAAGTATACCTTAAAATTCCTTTTTATAAGAGTTAATATTTTGGTAATGGTACCACTACATTTATTTAGACGTGATTCTTACAGTCTACGCCACACTACAATCTCCTGTGACCTGTCCAATAAATGATGGCAAATTCAATTCAGGAACACAAACTGCCAAGTGGGGAAAGATCTACTCGGCGTGCCGCTGCTAATGCCTGGCAAGAGAGAGATTTTCTAGGAATAGTTTCCGTAGCGATGACTTACAATAAACATGGGAACAATGATCCACAGCGGGGTGCAGCGAAATAAGCCTCCAGCCCACGCTCCGTCTTTTGTAGGCGTAAAAGCGTAAATAACTCGTGATGTTTAGAGAATGCTCTGCGGTTGTTTCGAAATTTCACCTGAATTTCGCCGGTAGTCCTAATTCATGGAGCTGTCTCCTTTTGGTGTGCGTGCTGAAACCAACACCCGACACTCCTCCGTCGACCCCCTGCGGTGGAGGTCGGTGGCTGCCCTTTGTAGGCGTCACAGCGAAGTCAGTCATGTTGAATCAGACCCATCGGTGAATGCCCTAAGCTGGGAACAAGCCAGAGTGGGGAGAGAAGTTTAGCGCTTCATAACACACGGTGAAACACTTTAGAGACAGGTTTTGCTCTTTACCAAATAAAGGATTTTCCTTTCATGTTGTGTTTAAGATTATTTTGGATAAAAAAAGACCAGTACAATTTTCTCAGCATTTTCTATAAGGCTACTTTCTTTAAATTAAATATGCAAAGACTGTGAACGCATGCTGCTGGTATTGTTTGCATCAATCACATTCACAGAGAAAATGTAACAGTAGTGTAATGTATTAACATTACTATATATATCTATCCATCCATCCAATCCGCTGAGCTCTTAACATTGTCTCACGTTTGTAGACACCTGGTTTTTCTGCTGAACCTCAAAGCAGAAGACCTTAGTTCTTTTCCACTGCAGGAACTCGGGACACTTCCCAGGTGGCGCTAACGTTTACAGTAACAGCCCCCTAATCGGCCCGTTCAGCCTTTCTGTTTCCATTGTGGTGCTGGAACTACGGACCAACAACGATCACGACGTCAATTCCGAGCACGAAAAAATTATCACATATTTCTCCAGCGGCAGCATGCCAGCACCAACATTAGAATGTTAAACCAGAGATGTTCCCGATAACGTTAGGATTACCTCGAGCTGACAGTTGCATGTCGCTCTAAAGTTGCTTCATGGCAGCTGTAATTAGCCTACTTGATAAATTCATATAATGGAGCTTGATGTCGTCTTCCACTCACGTCCGCATTTAACCAATAATAAATGATGAGCTACGTTGATTTCCATCAAGCCCTGTTTATTCTCATTCTCTCCTCATTCTCCCCATGCCTACATTCTAGACCTTATATAGGCAACCCCCAAAACATAATGAATGTCGGCTGAATTGGCAGTGTTTCAATTGCTGTAACCTCAGAATCGCTGGATCTTATCCTCCATCGCTAATATGCCTTAGAACACTTCATAGTCACAAGTAGTAATTGGGTGCAATAGCAAGCGACAGCAGAGTCCTTTGTCTGCCTGTGTGTGTGTGCGTGTGTCTTAGGGGGAAGGTGTTAACACACAAACAGTGGGCAGGATAGTCTAGTGGTCTAGGTGTTGGACTCCCAGCCAGTAGGGGGCAGGATAGTCTAGTGCTCTAGGTGTTGGACTCCCAGCCGGAAGGTCGTGGGTTCAATTGATTCCTCAATTGATCAGTTTGTGTTTTTTATTTTTATTTTTCTTCTTCTCTTCTTATTAAAGGGCAGAGACGCCTATGGGAGGCTGTCAAGAGGAGGAAAGCCATGTGCAAACGCAAGTCTTGGATGAGTAAGGTATGAATAAGACACACACACACAGCATTCAGCACTCATTGACAGATTTATTTTTCCTTTTTTTTTTTTTTTTTTTTTTTTTGTAAGACTTGTGTGTGTTTTCTCACTGATAACTAAAACAACTGTTTCCGGCCAATCTGTGGGAGTTTGAGTGGAACATTCCTCATACTGGGGAGGTTGGGAGGATAACTTGAAAATGGGCACATAACAAGCAAGCACACACACACAAAACACACTTTGTGTATGTATATA
>JAOEHI010003049.1:0-11082 GCA_025447815.1 Percopsis transmontana
ACACACACACACACACACACACACACACACAGAGACACACACACACACACACACACACACAGACACACACACACACAGACACAGACACACACACACACAGACACACAGAGACACACACAGAGACACACACACACAGAGACACACACACACACAGACACACGTGGTCACACAGAGACACAGTCCAGCAGGTCTTCCTCACATCACCACCTTCATCGCGTCACTCACCTCCTCCACATCCTCATCCAGCTGCTCGTTGGGGTCGATCTCCCTCACCAGGTCCTGCAGCTTCTTCTTACTGAGGACCTGAGGGGGGACAGGCAGAGGGCCGTCAGGGCGGGGGGGGCTGTCAGCGGAGACGCCACACAGCAGGACGCACACCGATGCCTACCTGGGAGCCCTCTGGGCTGATCCGGCCCGCCGGCCCCGGCAGCACCAGGGGCTTCCCCGGGGTGGAGCCGCTGTTCGCCATGGCGACACGTGGAGTCAAAGGGTCCGCTGGAGTTTCACCGCAGAAGCGCCCCCTAGCGGAGACAGGCGTGTTGGGTCTTCACGGCGGCACGTCTGGGAATTCTGGGAGAGAAAAAGGTTTAGCCCGTCTTTGTAGAGACGTTTAAGACGTGTACGTTTACATAACTATGTTCGTGCATGCTTGTTATTGATATACTACCGGTAGGTATATTCATGGGGTGTATGGCTGCTCTCGACTGAACCATCTGTTGTTATAAATTATAATAACTAATACATAATCATTAAAATGCGGCAACTGCACGTGGAATAATGAACGTGTAGGAAAAAAGAGCATAGCAACATAAAGAATATCAACACAAGAATATTAATGTAGTTCCAACAGCAGCTAGCATCAGTCTGTTAGCTGTTAGCTGCTAGTTGTAGTTCAATGGGACTCACCAACAGATTAAAGTCTTTATCTCTCCATGCTTTAGCAGCGGAACACGAATAGAAGCAGAATATCCAGAACCACACGGATATTAAGATAATAATATTGATATTTCTGAGGCAGCTCGCAGGCTCGGCAGCGATTCTATTTTACTACTTCCGCTTGTGTTGTTTGTTTCCGCTCAAACATTTCTTCTTCTCTGGTTTCCGGACTGACGCTCTCTGCTGCCACCCACACCTTTATCTTTAGCAACTCCAACTAAAAGAGATGTCAAACACATCCTGTTAGTTCTCCGCCCATGGTTTTACGTGACAAAGTTCATCTGCCGCCGATAACGAAATCTGTCACGTTGGATAGAATGGGTGCATGCGGAAATGAGATACTTGCGGTTTGATGTGGTTGAAACTGAGGTGTGATTGTCATTTTTCCAGCAGCCCGCGTTATGTAGCCAGTAATTTTGATTCTGCGATGAACGATCAGGTTCGGGTGAACCGGGATTAAGTCAAATGACGCGTAGCCTTGTTTTCTGTGCTCTGAAATTTCATCCTGACATGCCCACTCACATTTATTATAAGTGCAATTTATTATCATCAACAGACTTACTCCCGGTGTGTTCACCTAGAGACAGATGACGTATCACAAACACATTATGGTTATTGGAGGATCAGCGCTTGTTTAATGATATTATTTATTTTGAAAATACCCAATAAATAAATGATCTGATATTATAAATACGCGTACTAAGCAATCCAGCGGAGGCCCCGATGAATTAAAGATAAATTGCGTACGCACTGGTTTGTGTTTCCTTTATGGGATCATTTCAAAACAAAGTGAAAACCACGCCCCCTTGAATTAATAAGTGCGACGCAAAGTTTCATCTGAAGTCAGTTTGTGACACACAGGTCTTTAGCACAGGTCACCTCTGCTCGTCAACATTCGCAGCGATGAGGGGAGTCTTAGCAGTATGTGTGATTGCCATAATTCATTGCACTTATGGTAAGTCTTGGATAATATCATTTTCTTCTGAGCTTCCTTGTTTTGCTCACGTAAGCTAGGTTCGGTCGAGGACGCAGGTACATGCGTGCTGTCTGTCTAATATACTGTACAGGTGTGTTGGTCTGTCTGTCTTTACTGTCTCTCCTAACTGCCTGTCTGTCTGCAGTCCTGAATGTCTTTCTCTCATTCTTTCTCTGTCTAAGTTTGTCCTTTTTTGTCCCACGGTGGAATCTCCCGTTTTACCGAAATGTGAAAGTGAAAGAGGAAATGCAGCCACCTCCTGTACAAATATGTTCTTCTATACAAATATGTTCTTCTGTTTCTTAATTTACACAAGGTATCGAAGTCACACAAAATAGGTTGATTTTGCGGGTGCCGGAGCGGCGGACTTGTCCTCCTACCAGTCCGCCGCTCCGCAAACTGCCTCGACACAGTATCGCGACATGAGACGTGTTTCTGTCTGTTCCAGCCACCCTGTCAATCAAAGGGCCGAGCGAGCCAGTGTTGGAGGGCAGCAAGGTCCGCATGGAGTGCCTGAGCTCTGACCCCGACTTCGACCCTGACATGTTCACGTTCGAGAAGTTCTTCAAGGTACCGTCGGGGGGCGCTGTTAATCATGCCTTTCCCCCTCCGCACAGCAGCGACATGTCCTCCTTGAGGACATTGTATTAACCGCAGAAAAGAGCCTGGAGACCACTTGGCATAGGCCTACTCGGTTGTCATGTTAAAATGTTCCTCTGTCACTCTCACTCCCCCTACTCTGCCTACTGCCACCTACTGGCTCTGCGTATTACTACACGCTCAGTTTTCACACGTGCGCAGTCAAAGTGCAGGCAAAGTGGCTCGGACCGCTACGTGGAAGCCTGCCACGGCCTTTAGAGCGGCTTGACCTATGACCCCCTAGAAGAAGAGCTCCACCACGCGATGAAGCTCTTCTCACATCCGACCCCTCCAGGCCCCCGACCCACCCTTTGAGAACCACTGGATTAGCATACTCTGACAGCCTACAAAAGTAAATAAATTATTTAGAACACTTATTACAATATGCAGGTTGTGAAGCGGTTTTATCCTAATGGAAACTTGGACAGCAAACTCGCCAGTAGCCGTAGCGACCAAACATGACTTATTCAGCCAAGCGTCTAGAAGGAAGAGACGGGCGTTCAGAAATCACTTTTCCATTCGATGTGCCCCCTCTCCTCTCTGCTTAACACCTCTCCTTGTGTCACCCCTCCCCCGCGGCAGTACTCGGACCAGTGGTTCGGCGTGGAGCGCGATGACGACCGCATGTACAGAGGCTGCTTCTTCTACAGCCAGGCGGTGAGCCGCGAAGATGGCCGCCTCTTCCTGGACATCAGCAGGGTGGGCGTCTACGAGGGCAGCCGCACCGCCTTCCGCTGTGCCGCCCGCAACGGGAGCGTGCACGACAACTCGTCCGAGCCGCTCACCTTGAACGTGCAATGTAAGGGTCTCCTCGAGGCCCGGGGAGTAATCACACTTTAGCTGTAGTGCGCCATTGTGGCCACAGGGGGGCAGGGCGAGCTAAAGCTTCAAGTGCCTGACACTTTAACATGATGGTGGTGCAGTTTCTGCTGGAAGTAGTTCCTTTCAGGAACTACTTTCGGTGAACACCGCACCTCCATCATGTTGGATGTGTGTTGTGTTGATGCTAGGTGCTCCGATACGTCACTGTACTCATTGTAAGTGTTGTGTTGATGCTAGGTGCTCCGATACGTCACTGTACTCATTGTAAGTGTTGTGTTGATGCTAGGTGCTCCGATACGTCACTGTACTCATTGTAAGTGTTGTGTTGATGCTATTCAGACATGCGAGAGCTGGTGGTGAATCGGGTGGCGTGGAGCATGTTCCCGGAATCTGTGCAAGACCTGAGAGTGCCACTAGGGGGAGACGTGGAGCTGGAGTGCTCCACCAGGGCGTCGGAGACCCCAAGCTATTTCTGGCAGAAGGAGGTGCGAGTTTCCCTTATGAATATTTTTTTCAATTTATTAGCTCTTTTTTTGGGTCCCTTCTTTAACTTGGTCTCCTGCTCTGTCAGTTTAAGCATCTCTTAATTTTCTGTAACTTACCAACACAAATATAAAACTTTTTGTAACCAAGCACAAACAATGGTGCAAGATGTGAGCTTAATAACTTCCTTATACACCCCAAGTTCTAGTCACGAGACTGAGAAAATGAACTGAAAAATGTGTCCAACAGATGGCGCCAGAGGACAAGTAAAAAGCCAAAAACGATCGAATACCAGAAAACATCGTTGGGTTTTCTGTCTATTTCTATACTGTAGCAGATGTTTGGATCAGACTCGCTAGATGAGAACAGTGACCTTCCCTCTCAATGAGGATTCATAGTTTTTAATGAGCTCTAGACAACCTTAGTTAACAGGCTTTGAATTATTTAAGAGACTCGAGGGAAATTAAGAGTCCTCCAGTGTGAAATGTCACTTACCAGACCAAGCAAAAGTTAATGAGCGGTGATGTATACTGCACCTTTGTGGCAATGGTGCAGTGTTACATGCATGTCTGGTGCGTGAAGGCGTAGCTAATAATTCTATAATAATAATATTCTAATTATATTCTAACTTCTCAGCAGTGCTAATCTGGTTTTACGAGTCATGACTGTAAATCCATAGACCTGCTAATGCAGTTTGTATAAGTAGATATACAGTATATTGTGTATCACGCGGTGCTCTTGACAGCTTTCCTTTAGTTTTCTTTGCTCCGCCCTGCCCGTTTTAGCAGCCGGACTGACTGCTCCCGCGTGGAGTATCTACAGTGCTTTGACGGTGCCAGATTTAGCTCCATAAACCCGGGGCCTGTGTAAGCCTCCGTGATGGGTTTGACAGACAGATGCCGTGCTGGCCTCAGGTGCCAACAGCAGCACAGAGGCAGGACTGAGGATTTGCAGACAAAGTGCTGCTTGGGCCAGACCTTCCCTTTTATCCTCTTGATTCTGTGTTCTGTGTTGGCAGGAAGCCAGATCATGGTGTAACGTGCTCTTTCCTCCCCGTGCTCGGCCTGTTAGTGTTCCCTCCCCTGTCACCATAATGCTGCTATTCTGGTGTCAACAAGCCCCGCTGGTGTCACGCCGGCTCATTAGGGGCTGTGCTAACGTGTGCTTGGTGTTCCCTACGGTACTGATGTCTGATGATGTGTGTTACTGCTGTCTGTCTGTTTGTCTCTCTCTGTCTCTCTTTCTGTCTCTCTATGTCTCTCTGTCTCTCTATGTCTCTATGTCTCTCTCTCTGTCTCTCTCTATGTCTCTCTCTATGTCTCTCTCTCTCTGTCTCTCTCTGTCTCTCTCTCTCTGCCTCTGTCTGAGTAATTACCACAAAAGGAAGAGAATGGGTGGACTAGTTCACGCTCACATGACTATAGAAATGTCTAGGCACTATTCGCACCCCAGTGATTCTATTGGCCCATGCTGACCTGGCCCTGGTTCTGCCCCCTCCCTGGTTCTGTACCTGGTTCTGCCCCCTCCCTGGTTCTGTCCCTGGTTCTGCCCCCTCCCTGGTTCTGGCCCCGGTCAAGGTTCTGGTGTCTCAGCCGTCCAGATTCGGTCCTGACCGTCACACCTGTGTGTCTCTGTCTCCAGGGCGACGACTGGCTCCTGCCCCAGGCGAAGCTGGTGCTGAAGAAGATTGAAGCGCGAGATGGAGGCCAGTACACCTGCACCGCCCAGCACCCCCTGGTGGCAGCACTCAGCAAGACACGCACCGTCAGTATCACCGTGCTGGCTGGTAGGTCGCCCCCTGTAGGACACTTGGTGTAGGATACATAGTGAAGGATACATCCCATGTAATATATACAGTAAAGTAGTAGTAGTATGTATTGTATACAGTAGTGGGGTTGTATGTAGTATGTATAACTATATATATATGTGTATGTCATATTAAATGCATTGTATTTAAGTAAAGTAATTTTCATTACTTTACATCCATGGGGTACATCACAGTAATAACGGTCTCTGAGCCCGGCATAGTGAATATTTCATCAGCCAGAATGCTTAATTTATTTAATATCACGTGCTCAACGTGAGTCTTGCCCCAGAGACACATCCCTCTTGTTAAACTGTGAAAACCAGAAAACCAAATGTGGATTTTAACTTGGGTAGACCTTCTACATACTTTAAAGGGACTAGAACTATTGTTGCTATTATTCATCTGGATCTGCTATAGTGATTTCCACTATAATATCACTAGAGGGAAGTCAAGCTTGCACTTAAGTGGACTACAGTAATGTCAGTACATCATAACTATTACCTCATCCGTCTCTATTGTTTATTTATTGTCCATCAGTGACCTGTCAGGAATACAGTCAACCCCATATTGAACACATATTTGTTGTAGTAAATAAAACGTGTGTGTGTGTGTGTGTGCGCGTGTCAGAGGATGCAGCGTGGTACGAGAGCAGCGACGGGCGTCTCATTCTGATGACATCAGCAGCGGCGGGGGCGTTCCTGGTGCTGCTCCTGTCCATCAGCGTGTTCCTGTACCGCCGCTCCAAGCAGGCCCGGGGACGCAAGGGGCCCATGTGAGGCTGTTTATAGTGTCTGTAGTGCAGCGGCTCTCACCCTGCTGCTACCAGCTAGTTAGCTAGCTGGTAGCAGCTAGTTAGTAGTACTGTTAGCTGTTACTGTAATATAGTGTCTGTAGTGCAGCGGCTCTCACCCTGCTGCTACCAGCTAGTTAGCTAGTCGGTAGCAGCTAGTTAGTAGTACTGTTAGCTGTTTTATAGTGTCTGTTGTGCAGCGGCTCTCACCCTGCAGCTAGTTGGTAGCAGCTAGTTAGCTAGTTAGTAGTAGCAGCTAGTTAGCTAGTTAGTAGTACTGTTGGCTGTTACTGTTTTTCGTGTGTGTGTGTGTGTGTGTGTGTGTGTGTGAGAATTCTAATCATGTGACTCCTCCTCCCAGTGACGACCGCTCCCAGAAGAAGCCCATCTACAAGTCCAGTGTGGAGTCTCTGCCGTCCACTGCTGGAGACAACCAGCCGCTGGTGTAACCGAGGAGGAGGAGGAGGAGGAGGAGGAAGAAGAGGGTGTGCGGTTCTTTGCTTTCAGGCAGCGACTCGATGTTTCTATAATAACAGGTGGTCAGTTTTCTCTTCACTGGTTGAATAACTTGAAATTTGGAGGAAGAACCAAGGAGATCCCTTTTAGCGTCACAACCTTGAGGTTCAGACATACCGATGCTTGTACTGTTTATTATGGTTATTTTGCAGGTGATTCGTGCAATAGACTCTTTCTGACGGCACAATCTATTCATGCCATTATGTTTCTGAGGCACTTTGCTGCACTTTGTGTTTCTGCTATATTAAATACTAAGTACTGTTTGGTGTCCTTGGGTCTCTGATTGTGTCTCTGAGAGGAGAATTATTGACTGTGTGAAGGCTGCATGACCGCATTCTCCCCCCCACCTCCCCCCAGCATGGCTGTCTCTGGGGAGACCACCTTAACTGAGCCACCATGGATACACACACACACACACACACACACACATGCATTGTGCACTAACAGGTACAGTACACAGGAACACAATCTAAATCAAGTGAATACTGTAGCTAACCTTGAAGGTAGGTCGCTCTCGCCAGGTAGGCCTACAGGGACACCCCCCTGACAATACTCACCCCCTGGGAGATATAGTTGCATGGGTACCTGCATGTACAGCATCTAGCAGAGGCTTTTATCCAGAGAGACGTACAATCGGGCCATGTGTCAACAGCTGAACAGGTCACACAGCAGTCATGGTGAGAGCACACAACATGCTGTTAGCATGATGACAGCAGCATGTCACCAGGTCTAGCTTAGCTATGCATTTATTTACATTTTACAACATACATTAACATTACCTATTAACGTCAGTCCTCCAAAATAATTGCCTAAATAGCAGCAAATACCAAGTGCTTAATCCTCTAAATGCTGAGATAACATAGACCAGGAGAGAGAAGGATTTTTGTCGTTTTAGCTTAAATCTGTAAACATATGTCTGTTAGATTAGGTCTGTTAGCTTAAGTCTGTTAGCATATGCCTGTTAGCTTAAGTCTGTTAGCATACGTCTGTTGGCATATGTCACTGTTCGCTGTTAACAGTGTCTTACACATAATCTCTCTCTAAAGTTGTGTGCTTATTTGATGCGTGAAGTGACGCTCACACATCCAGACACAAGACTCTCCCAGGGAACCAACCCCTCAGTAGCCCACCATGTCCTGCTTGGTGTTAAATACCACCGAGCAGCATGTACAGATGGCCTTTAGTCGGGGATGAGTGCAGGAGCGGCAGGCGTCCAACCCAGACACGGCCCTGGGACAGACAGAGCCCTGTACCTCACGTACTGTAGTGTAGTGTAGCGCCCCCTAGAGTGTAGGGCTGCCTTATCAGAGCCCCCCTCGCTGACCCCATAGGCACCGCAGGACACAAACGGAGCTTCTGGTGAGGTGTCAAAGATGGATTACAATCCTGAATAAAGAATGTGTGTGTGTGTGTGTGTGTGTGTGTGTGTGTGTGTGTGTGTATGTGGCCTACAGTGTATTGTGGTTCATACATTCATCAAGTGGATCAAGTTTACATTAACATTGGTACAAAGGTTATGTTGACTAAAATAACTAAACGGAGAATATCAATAACTTGACTATTAGCATGTCAAAACAATGGCCCTGCCAACACTGAAACAATATGACTGTAAAGACCTGCTGTGTTCTACCATTTCCCCCTAGTTTTGACTGCCATGTCTTCACTTTCTCTCTCTCTCTCCCACTATCTGTCTTTCTTCTCCTCTAGCTCTCTTTGCTCTCTCCATGCCTCTGTGTTCATTCACCATGACCGTATCCCTCAACTACGACTACAATGAGTTCATTTAGCAGATGCTCTCATCCAAAGCTGCTTGTAGTGAGTACAGTTACAGTGTTAAGACCCACAGTGAGTACAGTTACAGTATTAAGACCTACAGTGAGTACAGTTACTGTGTTAAGACTCACAGTGAGTACAGTTACAGTATTAAGACCTACATCTTGCTACAGGATGCTAACAGGTAGGCCAGGCAGACCAATAACCACCAGTGTGTTCATAACTGACCACCGCCAAGCTCTCCGATTCAGCCGGACCCCCCCCAACAGACACCACAGAGACCGGGGGGCGCCCTGCTGTTTCCCCCAGCGGCAGGGGGCTGTCAGGTGGTCTATTGTGGGCCCCAGTAGGCAGTAACCCCAGCACTAAGAACACATGGGGCCAGGTAAGGAGGAAGTAGCTAAAGGCACTCTCACATTCATTGGTTCTCCAGAGGGCCTGAAGAACCAGGCCTTCATGCAGTGCCACTCTGCCTGGTTCTTTATAATCAGGTAACGAGAGACCAAACACTACATATGGAAACACCTGGCCCGCACCCAGAGACTTGGTGATACTGACGCGTCGCTGCTCTGCTCTGCAAAGCATAAAACATAAAACAATATTTGAACTGATTTGAGGAACAAGCCTTATTGAATTAGTGTGTGTGTGTGTGTGTGTGGATTAGGCTTCTGTGTGTTGTTTTTTCTCCTGCGTCGCAGTTATTGTAAGCACATTTATGTATCAATGTTTGACATGTGCCCGGAGCCAATGACAGCGGAGCGTTCGTGTTATTGTGGTGCCACTGGAATACTGGGATCAATCGCGCTCACAGTGAATTGATTTTAATTCCCAGGAAGATGGTTCGCTGCTCCGCCGGCGGTGGCCCCGCCCCGCGACGCTGCTATTGGTCAGAGGAACCACGGCCCCGCCCCCACTGCTGATCTCCCCAATATATTTACATTGTAAAGTAACGAGACTACAGACCGCCGCGCACCCAGGCTGACGAGTGCGTGTTAACGTGAACGAGCTGCCAGCGATCGCCCGCTAACGCGCACACACACGCGCACACGCGCACGCAAGGGCTGGAGGCGCGTGAACCCGCGTCGCTGTGATCTCCGGCAGGAAGCGGAATACACAAGAAGACATCAGAGGAATACCGTGATGCCGCGCGCCGCCGTGCCCGCTGCCGTGCTCCTGCTGGCGTTCCTCGTGCGCTCCGGTAAGCGTCTTCCTGCTGTGTGTGTGTGTGTGTGTGTAAGAGAGAGAGAGAGAACGTGTACGCGCGTGGTATCGGAGCGTGGCTCGTCGTGTAAGTTAGCAGAAGTGTGTCGGGGAGAATCTTCGTGTCAGACCTCTGAATGCGGACGCGCTCTTCATGACTGGAACCCCCATAGCGCGCGCACACACGCACATATACACCCCCATAGCGCGCACATACACCCCCATAACACGCACACACATACACCCCCATAGCGCACACACACACACATACACCTCTATAACACGTACACACATACACACGCACATATACACCCCCGTAGCACGCACACACACACCCATAAAACGCATCCATATGCACACAGAGCACCGCGTACTCTCGGTCACTGTACGGCTCCGTGAGAGCGGAGACCCGCGAAAGCAAAACTGAAAGCTTCTGCTCCACGATATGCTCTTTCACTCTTTCCCCCCCCACCCCCCCGCGCGTGTGTGTGTGTTTCATTGTTACATGTCCGTCATGCGTCCGGTAACGTTGGGAACGTTTCAAACTGACGTAGCTGACGCGGAGCCGAAGCTCGGCCACGCTGCTGCGGCTGCGCAGAGATGGAGCTGATTGCAGCTCAGATTGTCTTATTACAGTGTGTACACGGTGTATGTATATGTCACGCACACACGCGCGCACACGCAGACACACACAGTAAACAGCGTCATAGGGAACACACCGTCAGATTCAGTAACAGCAGTAATGGCTCAGCGTGGTAGGCCTACCAGGTGGGTTCTGTTTACGTGCTGCCGGCAGCTAACCTGGCCGCGCTCTGCGCGTGTGCCCGTGCGCGTGCTTGTGTGGCTGCACGGCTGGGCTGCAGGCGCCTGCTGGGGTCTCCACTTCACTGTCATTAATCTAACACTGACAGGGTGTGTGTGTGTGTGTGTGTGTCTGTCTGTGTGTGGGGGTCTGTGTGTCTGTGTGTGTGTGTGTGTGTGTGAGTGTGTGTGTGAGTGTGAGTGTGTGTGAGTGTGTGTGTGTGTCTGTCTCTGTGTGTGTGTGTGTGTGTGTGTGTGTGTGTGTGAGTGTGTGTGTGAGTGTGAGTGTGAGAGAGTGAGTGAGTGTGTCTGTCTCTGTGTGTCAGTGTGTGTGTGTGT
>JAOEHI010003050.1:0-11081 GCA_025447815.1 Percopsis transmontana
GATGCTTACAGGTAGGCCAACTCTGGGGCTTGAACCCATGACCTTCTGGCTGGGAGTCCAACACCTAGACCACTAGAACATCCTGCCCCCCCACTAGACCATCCTACAACAGACACGCAGGCGTGTTATTCTACTACATTTCATTTGCAGCCCTTACTGACATCATTGAGGGAGTCTCAATTCCTGCCTTCTCCAAGGTGCCAATGCAGCAGCCAATCAGAGCAGTTCATTCAAAGAAACACACGGCCTACAGAAAACGTCATTTTGTCACATAACTTCAAAAACATGCTACTATTAATGGATTAAGATTTTGCTGTAAATTAAAATATTGGACCATTTGACTGTTATTTCGTCCTTCATTAATTCTGACTTGTTGTGTCCCCAGCCTGTGACTGTGACCCGGTGGGCTCGGTGGAGGGAGGCATCTGTGACAGCCACACAGACCTGGGCATGGGAATGATCTCCGGACAGTGTCGCTGTAAGGCCAACGTGAAAGGCGCCCGCTGTGACTACTGCAAAGAGGGCTACTTTGGCCTGAGCCAGAGTGATGTGCTGGGCTGCCAACGTAAGTGTGTGTGTGTGTGTGTGTGTGTGTGTGTGTGTGTGTGTGTGTGTGTGTGTGTGTGTGTGTGTGTGTGTGTGTGCTCTATAAAGCACTGTTCTCAAAGTGGGGCCGTATCATGCTTCACAAAAAATATTTAAAAAAAACATTGCTGCTTTTTCTTGTTTTAATCTTCCATGTTTCACGTAATTAAATATTCTAAAGTTAAAAAGAGGTGTGAGAAAAACTATAAAATGTCACTAGCTATATACCATGCCTAATAGTGGTTTTATACAATGGGCATATCTGTGTGCTATAATAAAGCAATATCACACAAGAGGGAGTGCATTATACAGAATATGAGCATGGCTGTGATTCGTTTGTAGGTACGAGGCCGAAACAGCACGACCTCAAGCGTAATATTGCTTTTATACAACAGTTCTACAAGTGCCATTTAGTAGTTTACACTAATACGCGACAACAGATTATGATTTCTTTGTTTATGTAGACTCAAATTTTTGTGTCTTTCATTAAATATGTTTATGTATACTTTCTAGCACATTTTATTATCTATTGCTTATAGAAGCTTTAATAAAGGTATAATGTAGCTTGTGTAGCTGTTGTAGCTTTAATGAAGCCATGCAACGCTTAATGTTTAGTGGAACTGTGTGCCTTCTGCCACAGAGCTAGGTGTTTTGGTAAATGAATAGGGATTTGTCTTTGCTTTCTTTTTATCACACATTGCTGTTTTACATGTGTGTTTGTCTTCTGTGTGTGTGTGTGTGTGTGTGTGCCTGTGTCTTTGCCTCAGCCTGTAACTGTGACCCTCGTGGGATCATCACGTCTGGAGCGCCGTGCGACCAGATTAGTGGTGATTGCTCGTGTAAAAGATACGTGACGGGGCGCTACTGCGACCAGTGTCTGGTTAGTAAGGGGTGTCTATCTTTGGACAAAAAAACAAAAACAGCTCAACAATGAGTTTCATGTTGGATTTGTGTATAAATAACAATTTGCCCAAATGTCTATTTATACTGTAGATAATTATAGTTGGCCACACTCCCACATAACTGACCTGGAATGCATGAATGCATTTTGTGCTGTCACATTTTTTTATACAGTTTATAATTGTATAATACAAAAGAGAGAAATGCTTGCTTTTTTTAAACAAATAGGCCCGTGTGATCTACCGATAAGTCTTTCTCAGACAGTTAGAATAGTAGGTGTACAAAAAATCTTTTATGTTAATAAAATCCTTTACGAACATATTGTAGAACTCTTATTTAATGTGGGTGACTTACACGTATTGCTGTTTGTTTATAACCGGTGTATTCCACTGTAGCCTGAGTACTGGGGTCTCAGCAATGACTTGGCAGGCTGCCGACCATGTGACTGTGACTTTGGAGGGGCCTATAACAACAGGTATGATAGTCTTATCTTATTTATTGGGGGTATCTGGTGAGTTTGGGTGGCTGTGGGTCATATTACTATGGAATACTAGAATTCATACCTATTTGAGTTTGTGAGAATTTAGTATAGTGTCAAGAAATCTTGTTTCCTGGAATGTGTTTGAATAAATAAATAATTGTGTTTTTTTGTGCACGTGGGTACCATCAGGTGCATGATGGAGAGTGGCCAATGCGACTGTAGGAGGCATCTGATTGGTCGAAAGTGTTCAGAGGGGCAACCTGGATATTTCTGTGCTCCGCTGGATTTCTATAAATACGAGGCTGAGGACGCCACTGGACACTCGCCCGACGACCCCGTCCTGCCAGTGAGTGTTTGACATTTAAAAGACCACTGGGGGGGCAAAAGGCCAAGAAGCGATTGCCTTCCTATTGTATTCAAACGTCACACTACAGTCAGCAAAACTGCAGCAAGAGTATACGTTTTGTCCTAGTAAAAACACAGTACAACTGTGTACTGTGTGTTTAAAGTAGTGTACTGTGTAAGAAGTTCATACTGGTACTGTACATAGCTAAGAAGAACGCGTGAAACGGAATCAAACACTGGGTTTACAAGGATGTTTACAAGGATGTCCCAATGTTATTTCAATAAAGGCTGTAGGCCTAACAATGTGTTTTTACCACATAAAAGAATCTTCCCCTATAGTCCTCTATTTTAGATATTACAGCACCAGATGTTATTGTTAAAGCTTCACTTATATGTAATGTGATGTGCTTTACTTACAATTCTTGCAATTCTTCAGAAAACTGTGTGAACCTGTTAATTGACGGGTCTGTTAAATATGCAGCAATGCGGCCATTATGTAGCACCATGGGGAGAAATTAGCACATATGGTACCCTGATAGCACCTGGAACACCTACTGTAATATTAACCCACACTTTTAGCGGGTTAGAATAATTTCCCTTTGTGCCATTGTGAAGTCAAGTGGCTATATTCTGCTGTCGTTATGTCATTTGAGGGTTAGTATAATTTCACTGATTTGCTGTGATTCACTGCAGTTCAGTTACAGTGTAGAGTAATGAAGGAAAACTGCATTTTGTGTGCGGGCCAGTTTTAATGAAAAAATGTGTGTTGACTGCAAGCTCTGACATGCAGCACTGAGATAGAACATTATGCCTAACAGCTGCAGCACTGTGCATTTCCCAGCAAACCGATTACAACAAGTTTTTTTTATGAAGAAATGGTTATCACAGTTACATTTAATTCCTAAATAGTAGCTTGTAGCTGTATAGATTCTGTAGGAATATGCAATGGGAAGGCCCATTGTAAGCCCAAACCCCGTTGTAAGCCTCCGACATTTGTAGTGACAATATAGAGTCAAAGTAGTCACATTACTGTGGCTCTAATGTAGAGCTGCAACAATTATTCGATTATTCGATCAGTTGTCAACTATTAAATTAATTGGTTGTCAACTATTAAATCCATTGTTAACTATTAAATTAACTATTTTGATAATCGATTAATCAGAAAAAAAGGTCCAATGCTCCGAATGCTTCTTAAATATTTTCTAGTTTCTTTACTCCTCTATGACAGTAAACTCAGTATCTTTTGGGTGTAAACAAAACAAGATATGTGAGGACGTCACCTTGGGCTTTGGGAATCAATGACTGAAATTTTTTCACAATTTTCGGATATTATATACACCAGACAACTAATCAATTAATCGAGAAAATAATCGACTATGAAAAATCAAGATAAATCGACTATGAAAATAATGGTTAGCCCTACTCTAATGTTAAAGCCATGCGGAGCGGGCTACGAACTATTACTGACGTAAGAGAAAAAGGCAGCTGTGCATGTGAAGTGCCTGCTACTCTAGCAGAGGAGCTCAACACAATTCAGGGACAGCTTTTTCCCCGCTAGCCATCAGGCTCTTGAATAGCTAGCTTATTATATTGTGCACAACGCCACTTTATAAATACGCCATTCTATTCTATTTGTATTACACATGTAAATATCTGTATAGCTTATTGTATTATCTTGTGTTTGCAGAGTCTAGTGTGCATTACGACCAAGCATTTCATTACCATTCATTCATCATAAATTATCAAATTGCCAAGCCCACACCTTTTCTCTCCGACATGCAATCTCATCTCCTTCCCATCTCTCTCTCCTGTAGGACTTATCCACCTCTATCTATCTTTAGAGCTCCAGGCAAGCTCAGGCAGCCCACATTGCAACCTTATCAGTACCGTCATTCAGGGCATTAATGTGATGAAAGAAAGACAGACAGAAAATAGAAATGTATGAAAAAAATAAGCAATGAAATCCTACATTTTCTGGTGTTTAAACAAAATGGGACCTTTTTTTATTGCAGAGCTTATATTTTTCTTCTATTGTCTCTTTAAGGCCTAATGGAAAGTTACCTTGTGTGTTGTATTGAGTGTGATTGCAGGAGGGTATAGTGAGGCACACACTATTGTTAAGGTGTGCTGTGTATCTGTGCAGGGCTCAGAGTCCAGAACACAAGTGACCCATATAATCGTCAGACACTAGCACAGATACCAGCCTGTCACAGTGACTTAGTGCTGCATGACGTTCACACACACACACACACACTGCAGACACACAGTGACCGCCTCTCTCTGCCTAACACACGCATGCATGCAGAAATGCGCTCTCTCTCTCTCACACACACGCATGCATACGCACACATACACGTGGTGTAAACTTTTTTAATCCATAAACAAATTTCTCAGTTAACAGTTTTGACAGCCCTGACTCACCTTCACGTTCAGTGAAACAACATACAAACATTTGGACGCTTTTATCCAAAGCCACCTACATGGTGCAGATAGGTGTTAGGCATTTTGCTTAAGGATGCTTATAGTTAGGCCAACTCCAGACCACTAGACTGTACTGCCCCCGACTCTTGCACGTATTATCATAAACCTCTCCTCACCCCTCCATTCTCAGGGTAAAGCGAGGCCTCAGGCAGAGATCGACTGTGTGGAACAGCTCAACAACCAGCTGCTGAGACATCGCAGACACCGGCGCATCGCTCAGCAGCAGAGGGCAGCACTGAGACGCATCCGCCAACTTCAGCAAACAGTGCGTTAAATGAATTCCCACAGCTCATGGAACGTGGAAACCCCCGAGACCAAATTGGATATATTTTTTGACCCCTCCATGTTGTCATAATAATTGTTATGAACTAATCTCATTGATATGTTTGTCTAGTGCCCAATTTCATCACTAACCACTTCCTTAATGTAAGTGTCCCCAAAATGACCTAGACAGTAACAAATTAGTATATTGCTTTCACAGAAATGAGAATTTATTTATTTTGCTCTACATTCATATCTTTCTTTCCTCTAGCCGGACGTGAGGATCGCTCCCAGGGTGCGCACCCCCGATCACATGGTCACCTGGACCGGCCCAGGTTTCTCCCGGGTCAAAGATGGCGCAGGCCTGGTGTTTACGGTCGATAACATCCCCTACGCCATGGAATATGACATCATGATACGCTACGAATCCGAGGTGGGGTGCTTTGATAAAGGCACATTCCTTCATTTGTGTCTGGAAACATTATTCCTTTTGTAGAGTTACAAAAGCAATAATGTGTTGGTTTGAAAATGACAGCGCACACCTTTCCCATATTTAAATGCCGAGTGGCTCTCAGCATTCAAATTCAGGTTCTCTACTCCTTTTCCTATAGAGAACTGTTTTCTACCCCTCCCCTTAACAGCCATATGTAATTTCAGGCACAGTTGTGCTTCAAACATACATTGAGGTAATTGTGTGTGTCTGTTTGTGTGTGCAGTCCACAGAGGACTGGGAGGCTATAGTGAGCATCACATCTGTGTTGTTACCCAGCAGCACACGCTGTGGAAACTTGCTACCAACCGAACTGCTGTACACCGTCACGCTGCCACACCGCAAGAGGTACACACTCACACGTGTTTGCACATGTGTGCGCATGTGGGTTCTATGTTGTTATTATTGTTGCGAGGCTCATTTGTGCCAATGTGACTATTTTGGATTGAAATAGATGTTCTGTATACTGTTGTCTCCTCCCCTTTTCCTTTAATTTGAGTAGTTGAGTAGGGCGAATCTGTACGCAGACAAACACAAATCACAAACCACAAATGACATACGCCAACAAAGAAGAAAAAGCAGACGTAATTGGCAGTTCAAAGCAGTTCATGTGTCTTTTTTTAGAAGCACATATCTATTTGAGAAGATTTTCACATATACGTGCTTCCAAAAAGAATTAAGAGGCATGTGCATTCAAGTATGTACACACACGCACACGTACACATACACAGCATACATTTACAAATTCAGCGTCTTACTGTTTTAATTATTAACACAGTAACTGACCCAGATGCATGTCTGGAGTTGGGTTGGCAAGCATGCAAGCTTGCTTAACATGCATGCAAGAATCAGTGGTTGTTTATGTTTACACTTGTGAACATCTGTGGTGAATAAATACAAAGGAATACACTTATTAACTTGATTAAGTTTCCATGGTGCCATATAGTAACTCTGTTATGTTCAGCATAACATAAAACATCATATTTACTTAACTTGCATAGTTGTGGAGATGAATAACTATGACAATATATTTTACAGTGTATTTCATCGCAACCCTATTGTCACTTTAACCTGTACGAACTTGAATGAGCTGTGCCTTCATTGTGCTCCGTTCCCATTTCAACATACCCTCAGGTTATGTTTACTATTCAGCCAAATGATGATAACATGGAAAAGCTTGACATACCAGAGCGTTCATGTAAGACTGATTTCACAGGTGTGACAAAGCTCTGCATACTGTAAGCCTTGCAGGTAGAGAGTATTGTTAAATCAAAGTTGTAAATCTGGGCAATCCATAAATCCTTTGTTGATAAGTTTCTCCTGCATCTTATTATCACAAAATGCCTTCTGGAGTTTAGATGGCCGAGATAGTACCCTGACAACAATATCATTATTATCGTAGTGGAGGTTATCCCAGGTGTACAGATCCAACTGATTAATGATACTGAAATGTAAAGCCAAACTTTTGTCACAGGTAAAATTGCTATGAAATATGTTTTGTTCAACCTAATCTAGGGTGCTTGCACTATAGCTTGTACTATAACTTTCATTCCTAGAATGTTCAGAGTATATTCATCTTTTGGGAAGAATATAATTAAATTTATCTCATTTAATTTAGATGTTTTTTATTAGTTCCCTGTTCAAACCAGCATTGTTACTGTAATAAATATTTGGCCAGTACATACAGGGTACCAAAACGCAATTACCTATTCTATTTATCTGTCTACAGTGAAAGGTGTACTGGTTAAGGGTACTAAATTATGACCTTTTATTGAAGTATTTGATTTAAGCAACTTTAACATGGCCAAATTTCCATTATTTAGAATTAAATTCAATACAATGTTTTACACCACAGATGAATTTACAGAGCTGAGAAGCGTACCTTTCGTGAAGCGCACCGATACGAAACCCTTCGGACCGTTGTTTTTAACCTGTTGAAAAGCCTTTCAGACTCGCAACTTATCTGGAACGAAAGGTTCCGCCTCTGCCCGGATCTGACTGGCTCAGCGAACCGTAGCTTTCCTCTTCTGTTCTCTTCTGTGATTGGTCCCTCAGCCAGAAACAATTATCAAATTGACCCAAACCACAGATACAGGGGTCCAAGTTAGAGAATGTATGTGCTTTGAGGAAAGTCAGGAGGAGAGAGGGACCAGGTGAAATGAAATAGGAAAGGAAACAAAGTGGGGATGGAAAAATAGGAGAATAAAAGGAAGGTAATTGAAGTCACCATGACACTGAATTTCTATTCTCTTCCTGTAATATAAGGATATGGGTTTGTGTGTACATGCAAACATTTTATCACACGTGATTTTCACCAACCCTGTCCATGTAGTGTTGGGCGGTATTCAGTCAAACTACATGTTTACTCACGCAGAAACTGTACGTGTGTGCGCATGTTTCTTCAGGTACGTCCAGATACCTAGGCCATTTTGTTTTGAGCCTAGCAACCGTTACATTGTGGCGATCAGATTCCAGCGCCATGGCGTTTCTCAGAGACACCTTACTGCTTTCATTCTCATTGACTCGGTGAGAAATCCATGTTCCTTCACATTCAGCCCACATTTACGATCAGGCTCCCATAATGGGGAGTGGGGACACTGTGATTGTTGCTCAAACGTTGCCACCCAGTGGTATAGAAATACAACTGCATTCTTTTTTTGTACTGAAAATATGGGTGTATAGCTTTGTCTGAAAAGATGTATTGATTATTTTAACGAAGAAACTGCTACTCCATGTTATATATAATGTCTATATGTAATGTATATACATCTCTATATATCTATTCACTATATCTAAACCACATTTCACATACCATGCTATTTCATCACTCACCAGTTTTGCGGCAGTAAGCCAAGCAAAGCTGTATGGGGCTCTTAACACTTGCTTTGTTTAAACTGCCCATCTTTCCTGCGGCCCAATAGCTGGTACTGATTCCTGAATATACCGAGCTTCCCGGTCTCCAAAGCGACGAGGCGGAGGCGGAGCAGCGGCGGGACGAGATGATTCGCTACATGTGTCTGGATTCCTTCATGATCACCCCGATGCCCCCGCTGGCTGAGATGTGCTCCAAACTGATCTGTAGCATATCTGCTATCATCCACGACGGCGCGCTGCGTACGTAGAAACACACACACACACACACACACACTAGATAAACACAAATTCCTGTGCACACAGACCAGCCTCGAGTAGGGAACGCCCCAGCGATGGTCGGCATGGGCAAGTCTGACCCCAAAATCTGACCCCAAAATCTGACCCCAAAATCAGGACTCTCTTGTCGTCCCCGGCCAGTTGAGCGTTGTACCAGCCCTGTCACAG
The DNA here is from genome assembly GCA_025447815.1 of Percopsis transmontana. Lineage (NCBI taxonomy): Eukaryota > Metazoa > Chordata > Actinopteri > Percopsiformes > Percopsidae > Percopsis > Percopsis transmontana. The sequence goes on from JAOEHI010003050.1 coordinate 8,862, forward strand.
TAACAGATGGATTCCCTTCATTCTAATATGGCTGTTTTTCTGCAGCTTGCCAGTGTGACCCTCAAGGTTCCCTCAGCACAGAGTGTGATAAAGTCGGAGGTCAGTGTCGTTGTAAAGCCAACGTATTTGGCCGACGCTGTGACCAGTGCGCCCCAGGAACCTATGGCTTCGGACCTCACGGTTGTACTGGTAAGCCTGTTTGCCTGTATTAAACTTCCTCTTATCCTAAAAGATCCATTCTCGTCGTCAAACACTAGTTTTGAGTTTTATGGTGAGGGGTAGGGAATGGTGTGAGCCTAGATTTAGCCCGGTTGAGATTTAAAATATAGAAAGCACAATAAACGAATTTAAACATTTAAGCTGACCACTGTCCTAAGCTCTTCTTATTTCCCATGGCCACCCAGCCTGTGACTGCCACTCCCAGGGGTCGTTGAGCCACCAGTGTGACCCGGTAACAGGCCAGTGCCCCTGCAGGCAGGGGGCCACAGGACGCAAGTGTTCCGAGTGCCAGCCGGGCCAGTGGGGGTTCCCCAGCTGTAACCCCTGCCAGTGTAACGGCCACACAGAGAGCTGCGACCCACACACCGGAGAGTGCCGACAATGCAGGGACCACACAGCAGGACACTTCTGTGATAGGTGGGAAATGGGCAAAGGATGAAGAAATGATTGGATAAATAAATAATGAATGAGCTGTATCACAAAGACAATTGTAATTAGAAAAGACCATTTTTTATAGCTTTCTTACTTAGTGCACTAACTTAGTGCAGACAAAACCGTTTGCTAATGGCTAGCTAAGCAAGGTTATGTTTCAACAAAAAGGACTTGGCATACATAATAATGAATGTTTATTATCTTAAATATATTTTAGTCCATGTACATTTATGTGACATGCAAACTTTGTAGGGATAATACATAAAAATCAATTTTTTCAAATGTTCTCTCATTTTGTTTAAATAAATCTAATTATTGAAAATGTAGGATGTTTCTACTATATAATTACACATATGTTATCTAAGCATTACCTACTGACCATGAAGAACTGTTAGTGTAAGGGTCCATGCAAAATGTCAGATTCCCTGATTTGTCCCAGGTGTGGGGATGGATTCTTTGGAAACCCAGTTCTGGGCTCAGGGGACCATTGTCGTCCCTGTTCTTGTCCCGGGAACCCAGGAAGCGGTCATTTTAACGGCGTCACCTGCAATGCCGACCACTCCTCTAACCAGATCGTCTGTAACTGCAAACAAGGCTACACTGGTGAGTTAAACCATCACCATTTGTGTGAAGCCGGCCAAGAGAAACTCCACTGCACTCACACAGCATTGATCTTTGATTACTAATTTTCCATTTGACCCCCCGCCCAGGTTCACGCTGTGACCGCTGTGCTCCGGGTTACCATGGCAACCCGGACCAACCTGGTGGGCAGTGCTGCCCGTGTGATTGCAATGGGAACATCGACACTCAAGACCCAGGGTCATGTGACCCCAGGACCGGCCAATGCCTGAAGTGTCTGTACTACACCGATGGCCCCTCCTGTGCCGTTTGTGAACAGGGTTACTATGGCAACGCACTGACCCAGGACTGCAGGCGTAAGTGATGGCGGACCCCGTTTGCCGTTGTTGCCCAAACTGAAATTAGAGTGTGGTTATTAAAGGGACATTCACAGATTATTGCTGTGGATGTTACTAAAACTATGTTATTTTGTTTTGGGTTCTGGGGGGGCGCTATAATGGTGGACGGTGTGCTTTGTGTAAAGGAATCTGCGGGATTTGAACATACACCCATAAGAACTTAGTGTTTTCTGAATGCTTTCCACGTCTACGCGTTTCCATCTCTCTACAGGTTGCACGTGTGTGACCGCCGGTACGATCCAGTCCTACTGCAGCAATGGGGAGTGTCACTGTGACAGGCACACAGGCCAGTGCAACTGCAGAGAGAACGTGGTGGGCCACAACTGCGACCAGTGTGCCCCCAACTACTGGAACTACGGCCAGGACAGAGGCTGTGAGCCCTGCAACTGTGACCCGCAGCACGCCCTGCAAACTGACTGCAACATGGTATCGCTTGAAAGAGTCTAGGACATAAAAGAGAGCTCCTTTTAAAGCGGCATGCTTACGGAAGAGGATTAGGCCCATGGGGAAAAATTTATTTGAGTTCTGACTTTATTCTCAGAATTCTGACTTTAATCTCAGAATTCTGACTTTAATCTCAGAATTCTGACTT
>JAOEHI010003053.1:0-10479 GCA_025447815.1 Percopsis transmontana
TTATTTTTCACATTTGTTTTTTTTTTTTAAAATTTTAAATCCCCCCCCCCCCCCCCCCCCCCACCCAGCTACACAAGCAAGCGGATATGCAGGAAGAAAAGAATCGCATCGAGAGAGTGCTAGGAGCCATCTCTGCTCCAGACCTCATCCAGAAAGTCCTTAGCTTCGCCCTCTCAGTATGACCAACCTTCTTCATTTCTAATGCAGTGGATGGGATTGCCTCTTTGTACATTTTTTTTTTTTTTTTGTGTAAATGTTTTTAAAGCTTTTAATTTGCTTTCAAGTAATACAAAAAAATTATTAATTATTATGGCATGTTTTGGTTGTTCCGAAGGCCATGTTGACTATACATGTAAAATGACGGTGCCCTTATCCTTTTTAAACGAAACCGTGTGTACAGTACTTTTTTTTTTTTTGTTCACTATGCCCCCGGTAGGAAGAGGTCCGTCCCCAAGACACTGTGTCTGTAATTGGTGGCGTGGCAGGAAGCAGCAAACAAGGGCGGAAAGCTGCCTGGAAGTTTGTCAAGGACAACTGGGAGGAGCTTTACAACCGCTACCAGGGGGGCTTCCTCATATCACGACTCATCAAGGTAAATGCCATTTATTTATTTTATTTATTTTATTTATTTTATTTATTAATTAATTAATTAACTAAAGCCGTAACTAAAGCCGTTACACACTACATGCAGAGTGTTTTGCTCACTCACGTTTTCTGGGATTTTTCTCCGCCTTGCTTTGCACACTGCTGGCAGATTGCCGGTGTTATGCCGTCGGTTGGGTCCCTTTTTGACGGGAGTGCGCATTTGATGCATTCACTTCCTGAATGTTTTGTTTTTTTCTTTTAGATTTAGAAGGGATTTTTGCTCATGGATAGATTAGCCATTAATAGAGAAATATAGTTAAATTATGCAAAAACCTATTGTTGGTTATTGTTAAAACAGTGGGATGGACACAGAAAATAAAGTTAGGAGGCTCAAAGGTTTTTATCAGTTGTACCAGGCTTCACTATGTATTTGTATATGAATTTTACGGAGAATTTAAAATCTTTAACAATAAAGTTTCCTTAGGTTAAACCCCATGTGACTGTTTATGTGCAATTTATTTGGTGGTTTTTAAAGAGAAGAGCTTATTTTGTAGCTTTTCTAATGTGAGCTCATTTGCATGTTTTTACAGCTCACTGTTGATGGGTTTGCTATCGATAAAATGGCTGCTGAAGTGAAGGTGAGAAATGATAAAAGTATTTACTTGGTTTGTGCAACAACATAACTTTCTATTTAAAATTATTATCCTTGGGATAGAATCCTTGTAGATATATTTAATGGAATGCAAAAAAAATGTGAGAAATAACACTATTTATTTCTCTTATTTTTCCTATCCTCGTCCTTTTATTTTCCTCTTGACAGAGTTTCTTTGAAAGCCACCACGCCCCGGCAGCCGAGCGTACAGTGCAGCAGTGCTGCGAGAACATCCTCCTCAATGCTGCCTGGCTCAAGCGCGATGCAGACAGCATCCACCAATATCTACTGCAGCGCAAAGCACCCCCTGTCTGAGGGCTCCCCCTCTACCAGATTCCTCCATTCTTTCCAGCGCGGACCTCCCAGCATCATAGCTGTCTCACCCCACCCCACCCCCCCTTCCCCCGCCAGTGTGGCAGACCAGAGTGCACTCAGAGCAGGCTTTGTTTTTGTAAAGAAATCCCGAGCGGGAGGGGAGGAAAAGACGAAGCCAAGAATTTAACAAAGTGTTGGAAACACAAAGACTCTTTTACATAAAAAGCAAATCCATTTCAGTCAAGACGAGGAATGCAATTACCCCCATTCTGTCCACTAGGGACTGTAAGATTGGCAATGTTTAACACTCAGTAGCTCGGCTAGATATCATTGCTGTATTATTATTTTTTTTAACCCTCATGCACAAACACTATGACCGCAGAGATCGCAAACCCTGTGAAGGCTTTGCTACGTATTACACTTCTGTCAGTATACAACCACATTTACGCATCCAAAAAAATACATTTCTCGAATCATAGATGAGATTACTGTGAATTTACCCCTCCTGTTTTTGCTACCAATTGCTTTGAATGCATGACGTTTGTACGATATTCTGTGTTGGTGTGTTGATTACAGATCTCCCCCCCGGCATTTTCTACCCTTGTGATTGGCTAAAAGCAAAAACGCATCTGGGCAGAATGGGGTTAATTAATAGTGAGATGTTTTCTCTGCAGTACTTTCCAAACTCAAGGCAACAGCACTGATTCTCCACTGCTAATAAACAGTTAGGATGTTAGCAGTGCTAGCATGGTACTACGTTGTATACTGTATAATACAAGCATTCTTGGGGACTTTTGTCCTTCAAAAATGTAAATAGCAATGTGCGTGATTACCTGTCTCCAGTCCTTCCATCTGTAACGTTTCATCCCACCATATCAGAACTCGTATATCATACTGTGCCCCCCACCTCCCCCTTGGCTCTGTTCAAAGTCAGACAGGATGTATAGTATGACTGCAAATGACTATGTGCATATTTAAAGCAGTTCTTTATCTGCCACTCTAAATGAAAAGAAAAAGTCAGCGTAACAGTGTTTTTATAGGACATCAAATACAGTGATTTATTTAAATGCAGTATGTTAATCTTATACTCTAAAAAAAAATGACTGAACACTGCTTTTGGGGCCTTTTTATTTTAAGAAACATCAGAAAATGCCTATTTTTACGGTCAGTCAAGAGTGGCACACGGGCCCAGTTTTAACTTTTTGACATTACTGTTATCAGACTTAGAAGCCTTAAATTGGTCAGCTGGTTTGCAATAATTATTACTCCAATGGTGATAGTGTGTTCATCAGCAAGGAAAATGTATCTTGTGTCATATTTACATCAACCTAATGAACTAGTTATATCTATAGAATTTACAATTTGATGTGGCTTTGAAAACAACAAGGATCATCTAAGTTGTTAAGACTCTTCCCTGGAACTTTTTTTTTTTTTTGGTTTAAAAATGCAGTTTGTGTTCATTAAAGTGGAAAAAGACTACAAACTAATGTGACATGTGTTGGTTTTTGAGGGAAGTTTGAGTGTGCTTGGAAAAAGATGTGTATGTGATCATTATGCCTCTGGTTTAAGAAAAAACTGGCAGGACATGTTAATTAAATATTTGCAAAGCAAATAGGACGATACAGTACAGTGAAGAAATGTATTTATCACTGTGCAGCTTTATAAGACGATGCTTTTGTAACCCACTCACAGGGTAAGTACACACACTAGGTTTGTAGGAGATGAGGTATAAAGGGCATACCATAAATGAACCGGTCAGAACATACTGTGTAATGTAGCACATCAATACTTTAACACCAATGATGGTAAATGTGTACATTTACTTTAAAACCGTTTTCCCCAAGTAAATGAAAATAAAAAATGGGCCCTTTTACACAAATGTATTTGTAAAGTTTCTTAAACAGAAGTAACATTATTACTCAATATGGGTTACACTTGGTTTAACCCAGAGGTTTTCAAAGTGGAAGGTGGGCCTTCTCAGAGGGGCTCCAAACAGTTTCAGGGGAGGCTCAGTGAATGAAAGTGAAAAAATATATTGGTAATTAGAAATCATGTAGAATGGCCTAATTGTGTGTAATGGGAATTTTACTGTATTTACCACTTTCCCAGAGACCATTTTTAAATATATCTGGTGTAGTCTGAAGTTATGTCAAACATCAATATCAATTGTGTGTGATCTGTGGGATCAAATAATCATGTTCTCATAGGCATCCAGGAATTTAGCAAAGCTAAACATGTAAACTAGGGGGTGAAGGGGCGCCATTTTATAAGCTTTGTCTGAGGGGAGGCACACAGTCAGTCTATGGGTTTAACCCAAGTCGCACTTTGTATCGTTTACATGTAGCATTTCCTTTCCTGATGGGGGCAGTGGAGTGAATAACAATATTCTATTCTAGGAAGTAGGAATTCAGAAGAAGAAAACTTCGTTCATGATCAGGTTGCGTTAACATGCGGTTAAGGACAGGAGAAGACATGGCATGTATAGGTAAGTATAATGACAGCAAACGTGATGACAGTTATTAGTTCCTCCTACTCGACAAATTATTTAGCACTTAAGACATTGTGTTTGTCAATTGTGGCTGTTGAACTTCCTCCTTCAGTCCGGTTAACCGAGCTAGCCAAAACGTTAGAGCAAGGTGCACGTAACGTTAGCTAACATAATACCAATCTTCCAAATGTTATTTAATGTTATAACAAGTGAACGGTATTCGTATATTTATGAAGAGACAACACTGGTAGATGATCGGGTTTACTCATTTGTTCGGTGTGCTTGGTATTTGGCTGTTGACGTATTAAAGCTTTCCTGGTGCGAGTGATGCTCAGTTTCGGTTAGCATTTAACGTTAGTCTAAACTTTACTGTGCCCATTTAATCAAGGGCAACTAGATGACGCTATACTCTTTACAAAATCTACAGAGTGGGCGTGCATACGTACGTAACTAACGTTAATTCAAACATACGTTTTTGTCCTTCCAACTAGACTTTTCTTGTCAAATCTGGCGAGCAAAGTTATCAAAAGCTTTATTTAAATGGTTTGCAGACAATTATTTGCTAACTCCTTTGTACACATGTATTTTATTTGGTGGGCATGCTTCTCCATTTACGTTACACAATAATTTTACTAATCGATTAGCTCACTTTGCATTGAGTACTGGCAACATTTTTATTCATCCTATAAAGGATAAAAAACTTAAAGAGGGGGTTGAATTTGTCAACAAATGTGTCTAGTTTGTTTGAGTGCTTTGGCATTGTCGGTAAGCTGCTCGGTCTCTAAATTTTTTGTTCCATTTTCCTGTTAGGTTTGTCATCCAGTTGATGACTGACTGACTGACAGATGTCTTCACCATGCTGTGTTCTTGCGCCTTAGTTGTAGCTCTCTTCCTGTCCCAGGCAAGAGGCTTCCTGCACATCTTGGAGGATGACGGCATCCCAGAAGAGTATGTGTTACTTCATGTGGTTCAGGGCCACATTGGGGCTGGAAACTATAGTTACCTACGCCTCAATCATGATGGAAAAATCATACTTCACATGCGCAGCCTCAAAGGAGATGCAGATTTGTATGTATCTGATAAGACTCTGAGGCCTAGCTTTGACACCTACAAGCTTCAGTCTACAACCTGTGGCCAGGATGTTGTGGTAGTGCCCGCGGACTTTGTGAGGCCAGTTGGGATTGGCATTTATGGTCACCCTTCTCACCTGGAGAGCGAGTTTGAAATGCGGGTGTTTTATGATCAGATGGCATCCCAGGACCCCTTTGATAAAGGCTTTTACCCATCGGAAGATGGACAAGGGCAACTAAAATTACCTCAAGCGTCAGAAGAGGACTTTCAGGAGGAGGAATCCATTTTTTGGACGATTCTAATAGGGCTTCTAAAGATTATAGTTGAAATTTTGTTCTGAAAAGGGTCTGTCATGTAGGAAGGAAAACCCTCCAATTTTGGTTTACTTGTACATGTACATGGCCCACTGGTAGAATGACCTAGTGGTAGATAAGGAATGAGTTAAGTCACAGTTCATAACTCTGTGAATTTAATGTCACAGATTTATGGAACTTCTTATCTTTCAACAACATCAAGCTGCCAGTGTAGCCTTCTGAGCTGCAAGATGCTCTTGATATGATTCAACTTGCATGTTTAATCTTAATCTGACAGGAAAGGCTACTGACCTAAAGCAATGTGAATTGAATCGGCGTTAAAATCGATGCTGGTTGTTGAAGCAGACATTTGACATTAAAGAGAAAATATTTGTTTTCTAAATCTTTGGATATTATTTTATAGGCACATTTAACAACTTGCATAGACTATTGAGTATCATTCGCCTTTAAAAAATAATATACCACTTGTCTTAATTTTGTGTACATCCAATCGCTATGTTTCTACTTAAATTCTGAAGTAAAAGCATAGCAATAGAATATTGTCTACCGATAGTTGTTACCTATTGGGTGAGATACCTTTTTACATGATTGATTAATTTGAATTTTAAGGAGTACCATGCTGTTAAATTGTCCAGTGTAGGCTTAAATGGAAGCTAGCAGTTTGTAAAGCAACAAAACAATTTGTGTAACCCTTTCTAATTCTGTTTGATACTATATGCCACTGTGCCTGTTGGACACACTTTTGACTTCAACATCCCTGCCGGCTTAAGCAAGCATACATTTTTCATATACAAATGAGCAGAAACGTTCAACAGTGCCTTTTTTAATAACACATTTCCAGGGTGAATAGCCATGCAACTCTAATGCATTATGTGATGTTTCTAAATAAAGTCGGTCTTTGCACACTGTTATATGCTTTGTCTGAAATATTTTGTACCTATACCATACTGTAGGCTATCATCTGACCAAGGAGGTAATAACCAAACATCCTTGACCTGACTTGCAGTAGAAGTGAATGAATGTGAAGCAAGCTTTAATAAAGAGCGTCCACAGAGGATGATTCACTATATTTCGTTTGTATTTAAAATATTGTACATAGTTCATGAATATTAAATAATTAGGTCAGCTACAACACAACTGGAAGTCGCTGTTTGGATAACCAAGTGGAAAAACAGCGACCCCCACCTCACTTGGTGGCGCTCTAGAGAAGGGACATTGTGGTGTGAAGGAATAACACCCCAAGCAACATGCAAAGATAGTCGAAAATGACGCCTCTGCGTTGTAAAATTGATTTTTATTGTTTTGGCGTGTACGACAACAGATTAAGTGTGGACATAGTAGGGCTAGGGTTCACGTTTCTGATCACATCAAATAAAACTATGGAAGCATCTCGCCACCGTCAGATAGCCACCAGCTTCGGCTACGTTCGTTCGTCACGTGGTTTCATACACCTTGTCCCTGTATAATAGACTGGCCCGTTTGACAAGACCGAAGTCCTCGTTACCTGCCTCCATTTTGTGTCGGGACGGCCCATTTCCGGGTTTCCGAGAAGCAGCCGATAAACTGTATGAACGCGAGAATGGGTTCGCCAGCAGGTCTAGAAGGCAGGTAAAGTTGTTTTCAGAGCTCATCGACAGTACGTGTAAAATGGACACAAGCGTGTATTAACCGGCGCATTTGTAACTAACATTACCTATTCAGCTGCTGTTTACATCGGTGAGCTAATTTGCGTACAAGTCCTGCTGGAGCCCGTTGACAGTGACAGCTGGCATAAACTCGAATAAACAACCTGCTAACTTTGGCTAACGTTCGCGCCTCCGAAAAGCAACTAGGTTAGCTCGGCTTAGCCTGTCCAATTTCATGCTTTACAGTACTACGCTGGCTAAATATTGCAGTGTCTTGTACAGCACCCCCTACCGCCCCCCCCCGTCAACTTTTTTTCTACCAGAGGCACTGTTTATGGCAAACCAACACTTTCCATTCATGTTGTTTTTGAGTGCAACGCCATCAGTTTTCGAAACCGGGTAAGTTAATAGGCCTAAGTACATGACAATGTGTTTATTATTAAGACCATACACGGACATAACCTAGCTGGGCCTTGTTTACAGATTTGTTGAGTTAACGTTTAGTTGGCACGGCGGACGCTGTTGCCATTCAATTCATTGAGGGCGTACTTGCACTCTTTTTGAGGATTAACTTAACTATTGAAATTGTGTTAAGAAAGTTTGAGATAATAAATCCTGTACACAATGACAAGTCAGGCCTGGGCTTTAAAACAGACGGTGCTAGTGTAGAAACGGGCCCTTTTGCTCCACGTATTTCCTTGAGTTCAACTTCCTCATTTCCACTAACGTTACCTAGTTACGTTCTACCTTGAACCGCGGGACATTGTTATCTATGGAAAACAAAAATGTTTCAGTAATTGTTATATCAAACAAGTAGCTGTCAATCAACTGTTTACTAATTGTAATGCACGAATTAGCATTATTTAATGGTGTCAGGCTTTGCTTGGCAATGTTTGATTTATACTGTATCTCTAAACCGACAGTCTATATTTATGGACGTGGTAGGCTGTAAGTCTTGGGAAATATCACATCTGCATCACATTCACATCAATTTACTCTTATACGAAACTCGTGAATACATTGTTCACTAACTGTTTTTTTGGCTATAATATGGCTAGTTTGCCATATGTATGTTCTTTGCTAGAAAGGGTTTGTTGACAGTTCTTAGTATTAAATCTCTGAACCGTCACTGCTGTAAAGCAGTAAAAGTAAATACTAATGTCTCTCTCCCCCAATGATTAAAGGTCCTACCTCCCCACCCCACACTTATTTCATGGAACACGTAATCTACTGAAACAAATTCTATTTAATTTTTTAGTATTTTCAACTGTGTGTGGTTGAAAATACAATACTAAGAGATGGCAGCCGTCTCAGTTTCTGTCTTGCCTGACTGTAGTGGTGCCTTTCCGTTTCATGTTTGTCTCCTGACTGGCAAGCTTGCTCTGTGACATTCCATTTGTTTTCCCGCAGAGCAAACCTGCTCTAACACTTAACCAAACAGCTTGTGGAATGGAGGAGTAAGGCTGAGGGTGGGTTTAGAAGCTAGCACAGCATGACATGTACGCAGTGGGCCCAGTTCACTAGATCACTAACTGTTTTGGGGAGATCTGTTGACCTCAATATAGTCCATGCACAACTCTTGTGCAGTCGGGGCACAACCACATTTTCCAGACTGTAGAAGACCATCATAAAGGCTATAATCCGAATGTTAAGTTATCAATAGAGCATTTCCAGACTGTTCTGGAAAATCACAAAAACCATGGAGCTTACAAGATCGGGATGGTCTTGAAGGCTACTTTAGAGGAGCCTATTTTAAAAGTCATGCTTCCATTTGTCTTGAAATCTGTACGTTCAAAATGAAATTCACACCTATAGGTGTACCACTAGTGCACGGGTTAAATTGCATGAGACAACAGTGGAGACGTTGTCTACTGTTGTTTCCATGTTGGCCATGTCAGGATGTGTTTGTGTGTACATTTTTCCCTGCAACCAGTCTTTAATAAATCTAATTATGTTTGATACACTTTTTTTTTTATTTTTTTTTTAAGGTCTATTTCTCTTTTCATTAATCCGCTCTAATCTTTACACCTGCCACAGCTGCTTTAGACAGTGAGATTGTCCTATTTAGGTTATTCGGGTGATGCACACAGTTATTGATTGGTGACCCTCCCATGCATTTTTCTGGGATTTGTTACTGATGTTTTTGATAGGCTTCCCTTTTTTGATTTGGGAAGGCTCCCGGGGTTCAGTTCTCTCTGCGTTCCTGTGTAATACAATTGGATGGCACCAAAAGTTGCCTAACATATGCCTATATACTGTATGTGTATATCTATCTGTTGGTTTCAGAGTGTGTCATCTGAATTGAGACAGTGAAGAGCTACCCCACCCCATAGACGGCAAGCAAGACAGACAGGATGCCAATTCCTCCCCCTCCACCCCCTGGACCTCCACCACCCCCTGCCTTCAGTCAAGTGAGTAGCAGGAGAGAAATGTGTTTAGCTTTGCAAAGGTATACAAATGTAATGTTTTACAATTGTACTGATGGTACGCTTCGATAGTCTAAAGTACTATGTCTACTGCGGACATTTATTACACTGCATTTCATTTATTAAACTTTTTTTTTTACCACATATAGCGTAAAGTAAATGACAATGATATAGTTGGTCACTTTTGTATATACGGAGACATTGTATGGACAGTTGAATTTATTTTTGATTTGCAGACACTATAACCTACCAGGGTAGACCATGCTGGCGTTCCCACATGTAGACTGTACATTCTGCATTGTCTTGATTTGTAATAAGTTAAATATGGTCTCTAGGCAAGCACCACTGCACCCAAGTTGGCTAGAGATGAATCTAAAGGCAGGGGAGCGCTGCTATCGGACATCTGTAAAGGCGCTAAACTGAAGAAAACCACTGTCGTCAATGACAGGAGTGCCCCTTCTATAGAGAGTGAGTGACATTAGGGCTCTACATCAACACCCATCTAACACCCATCTCTAGTATGTCTGATGCTGATCTCCTGTCTCCAGAAACGGGAGGAGGAGGAGGAGGAGGAGGAGGAGGAGGCTTTGGAGGAGGGGGGCCAAAGCCAATGGGAGGCCTTTTCCAAGGAGGCGTGCCAAAATTACGCCCAGTTGGAGGTAATTATTATCTTTGCTGTCTTTGTTGTATGTTATTGGTTTATATATGGAGGTGGAAAGTAGAGAGAGAGGACACCACTGAGGGAACTAGGGATGTGCATTCATAGAAATGTTGCTATTCTAATTCGAGCAGGGTTCACAAAACATTGTTAAACATTTTTGATGTGACTCTGTAGACCCTGTAGATGTAGACCCTGTAGATGTAGACCCTGTAGATGTAGACCCTGTAGATGTAGACCCTGTAGATGTAGACACTGTAGATGTAGTCCCTGTAGATGTAGACCCTGTAGATGTAGACCCTGTAGATGTAGACCCTGTAGATGTAGACCCTGTAGATGTAGACC
>JAOEHI010003053.1:10579-38079 GCA_025447815.1 Percopsis transmontana
AGACCCTGTAGATGTAGACCCTGTAGATGTAGACCCTGTAGATGTAGACCCTGTAGATGTAGACACTGTAGATGTAGACCCTGTAGATGTAGACCCTGTCACAAATTCAGAAAAACCTGTAGGGCCTGGGGTTAAGTCTACAACACAGGACATCAAGTTGGGCTAAAAGATTCCCTCGCTGTTTCACCTCAGCTGGTTTTGACACACCAGCTGAGGTGAAACAGACAAAGTCAGACAAAGTGAATTTACCCCAAAAAGATAGTTCTCAGCCTGTTGCCTCTCCTGTGCACGTGTTTCCGTGAAATCCGCTGCTGCTGCTGTCAGGTTGGGATGTGCTAACCACCCCTTGTACCTCCTGTGATCAGACGCCTCAGTGGGCCGGTCTGCCCTGCGGCCCCCCGGCTCCAGACCTGCTGCACCGCGGGCGCCGACTGGGCGCTCCTCCTCCCCCTCGCCAGCGGACAAGCCTTCCCCGCCAGAGCACCAACCATCTCACCGGCCCTCGCTCCCAGACCTCTCCCGCCCTCCCAGTTCAGGCTCCTCCCACTCCTCCGCAGGCAGCGGGATGAAGCACAGCACCTCGGCCCCGCCCCCGCCTCCCCCCTTCAACAGGGGCGGCCGAAGCAGCGCGATGCCTGCCCCTAACCAGAAGGCTCCCGCCCCGCCCTCATCAAGCTCTTCCCACAGCCGAGAGAAGCCCCTCCCACCGACGCCAAACAGGGGCCCTGCCCCTCATCCCAGCCCAGCTCCTGCCAACAAGCACCCCGCCTCTTCCAGTAGGCCGCCCACAGGGGGCGCCGCTGCTCCGCCTCCACCGCCGCCGTACAGACACCCGTCGGGCGGATCCTCCAATGGGCCGTCCCACGTAGATGGTGCTCCGGAGCTGCCACAGAGGCACAATTCCCTGCATAAGAAGAATCCCTCTGCAAGCAGCAGCAGCAGCAGCCATAGCCGCAGCCAAGCTCCACCCCCACCCCCCTCACTGTCTCCGTCACCCCAGGTGAACAGGCCCCCACCCCCTGCCAGAGAGCCACCAGGTCGAAGAGCAGGTATGCTATCTAACCTTCTTGGAATGTGTGGAAACTGGAGCTTGACATTTCTGTGTACCTTTGTCGGCGGTTCGTCACAGCAATGTCTTTGTTTGGGCTCATCAAGGTTGTGCTCCATATATAATGTTCACTAATTTAGGTTGGGTTCTAATCTTCTGTCCAGTTTTAACGTCTAGTGGAAATATACCATTATGCATAAGGGGAATGTGCAGAGGGCAATGCAAGTTTTAACACGCAGTATTTTTCCCATGTCGTACTGTTTTCCTCAACACACTGAAGTTGTCATCTGTGTGATCAAAACGCCCCTGTAACTCTGTGTAACCTAGTACCTGTAGTGTTCACTAATCCCTGCTCTCCTTTAACATCCAAGCCACGTTTCTGCATGGCTTTAAAAGCACAAATGACCCTTGCTTGGAAAGTACAAAGATCTGTGAATGTATCCATAGTCAAAACGCACACAACCGTTATACTCCAGATTCAGCGTGTGTGTGTGTGTGTGTGTGTGTGGGTGGGTGGTTAATTCATGCAGCTCCGCAGGTACCGTCTTCGGGCTCTCGAAACGGCGCTCGGGACGCCCCTCCTCTCCCACCCCCCTACCGGGTCCACAGCTCTGTGGCACCCCCTATGTCCTCAGAGACCCACAGCCGAGGGGGAAAGCCCCCACCTCCTCCTTCTGTCCCCGCTTCCTCCTCTCGCACCCCAGCAGGACCACCCCCACCTCCCCCGCCCGTCCGCAATGGCCACTCCTCCATCTCCTCTTCCAAGTCGGTAATGGGTGAGTGTGCCCCGCCCGCTCCAGTATATCATGCACTTCTGTCTCTTAACCACAGGTTGGCTGCAAACACACACACCAGCCTGATTGACTGCTATGCCACCTCAGCCTTTGCTGAGCCATGGCTGGCTCCAGGCGTGCTACCACAAGGGTGGTCCCGAGCTGTCAACCACTTTTAGCATCACATAATAGCATAAAACCTATATATAGTATAAACAATAAGGAACCACTGAAAACATATTAAAAGGAAGGAAACGCATGTTTTATTAAAGATGATGTCTATTATAAATATTATAATCTATTAACTAAAAAGATTATTCCAAAATCGTGAAGTCTACTCATTGCACCTTGTTGAGAAGATTGCTGATAAAAGAGCTAAACTAAATAGCTATAGTAACGGGCAATTCATTTATACATTTTTAAGATTGTTCTTCATAACTGGAGCATTTCCTATGTCATTGATTTAAACAATGGTCACAATATCAAGGCCACTTATCATGGAATGTGTTTTCTACACAGTTCTACAACGCCTGAATACGATTTACTATATCTATATAAGAAGACTGTGCACAACTGTGCACACAAAAGCCTGTCCCACAAATTTGGCTACAGTGATGGTTATCTTGTTTCTCAACCCTTTGTGGTAGTAGAACTTCTGCTTTCTAAATATATATGGTGTTACACCTGTGTGCACCTAACCCATGCATGCCCCTTCTCTTTTTGACCTAGAAATTTGGCACGTAAGTCAAGGAACATATTTTCCTAAAGGGCCCTTCTAGTCTGCCATGATGGCTTTTCCTCTATGATGAATTTTGTGAAAATATTGAAATGCCTGTTGGTTAGAACCAAATAACATGTTTGCAAAAAACGACATGGGACCAGAGGTGGGCAAGGCTGACTTCAGAAAGTCCTGCCAGTTTCTTTTCTCCTGCTTGTTCACTTAACCAGGTGATTTCAGTTATTATTCTCTGTAATTGAAATCACCTGGTTAAGTGAACAGTCGGACTTACACATATTACATATGCATATTACAATAATACTTATGTGGACCAAGCAATGGCTATTATCTCAACCAACATGGCTGCTGTGGACCAATAAGCTTGAGAGATACTAAATGCATTGCCGGGCTTGCATACCAGTGATTCACTGTGCACCTGTGAGTTTCATTAATTCAATAATAGTTTCATTAGATTGACTCACTTCTGTCAGTAGGAATTGTAATAAGAAATCCCGCCCTCACTTCTTTGATAGCCTCAGTCATTTTATTCTTTGTCGAGCAATCGACAAAGACATTTCGTTGGAGACATCCTATTGCACTGTTGTGTTCATTTGTTAGCTAAAAGAAAAGGGGAAACATCACAAGCTTAATTCATTTAATTAATTCAGTCCTATGTATTTTACTTAAAACCAATAAGCTGAAAGCCTACACTATAATAAAGCAGTCTATATTTACCCCTCCAAAGATTTGATAAAATCTTGTACAGAAGTTAGGGTTAGTCCTGCTACTATTATTATTACAGAGAATGAGCAGAATGATTTTAAATGCAAATCAAGCATTATTAATATCATTGAACAGTGATGCAAGGAAAGATGAAATATATAAATACCACCTCTAAAAAATGGAATTGTGGAATTGCACTTTAATCTGACCACACTGTGGTGCTATGACAGGCATATCACCTGATCTGTTCAATCCAGAGTTATGAAATTTAGCATAGATGCTCAGGGATATGACTTGAGCTATTTTATTATTTGCTCTCTTCTCTACTGTAAGCCAGAGTACCTTGATGGTCTTGCTTTTTATGCGTTTATATCAGATGCAGGCAATACTTTTTGAATCAATAGTCAAAAATGTCTCACCACAGACATTCAAATCGGGTCTTTCATTTCCCCATAACCAACCTCTGGGTTATTGCCTCCAGCTCACTGTCTCTGAATTATGCTTTAATTAATTAAAATAAAAATAGTCTGGGTGTTTTTTCAAATGTGTATTTTAATCCCCACAGATGATTTTGAATCCAAGTTCAACTTTCATTCTTTTGAAGATCTTCCACCTCCAGATGAGTACAAGCATTTCAGCAAAGTGTACCCCAGCAAAAGCAATAAGGGTAGGTATCATACCATCTCTTTCTGTTGTAGCCATCAACTCTGTCCCAAATGTGACATCCTGCAGTCAGATGGCCTTAGTCAAAGGATCATGTTACAGAAGCAATTCCAGTGTATTGAATCATTGATTCCAAAGTCACCAAAACGTGCTCTTTAAAAATATAGCATGATGCATGATAAACTAAAAAATTTTTATTTTTGTATTATTTTATTTTTTATGCTAGTCCTAAAACTAGCTTTGGGGTTGGTACCATACATTTTAAAAGCTTATTTAGAAATTCTGTACACATATGGTGTTACGTTCACTGCAGTTCTGCTGCCTCCCAGTGGGGAGTATACTGCCATTGAGTGAATGATTAGTAGAGGTAGAAATGTGCCCTGCAATAACTCTTTCTCCTCTGCTTTTAGCTACTTTTAGAGGAGCTCCACCTGCACCGCCAGTGGGGAGGTGAAAAGAGCTCTGCTCAGGAACACAACTACTTGATCACTCAAACAGACTGATGGGCATTCAGGGGAGTGGCACAATTCACTCAGATCTCTCTTTCTCTCACACACACACACTTCTTTAATATTAAAACCCTACAACACCAGCAGAGAGCACCGTGCCGGACACATTTGTAAATTTGGCAGGTTTGAGGCTGATGGGAATTTCTCTGTCCCACCTCCTGTCCTGGCAGATAACACACAACCACTTTGAACAATGAACCAGTGTCTCCTAGCCGACGGAGGGTAGAATGTTGACGTGACACTAGCAGGACCAGCCTGACCTTCTAAATCTGAGCATTCCGTCTTTCTTTTGACAAATATTCCATTATAAAGATAAAGATTTTCACTGTTCTGAATGTTCTCTGATGTAGCTCTTGATTGTGGGGGAAAATGAACTTTTAACACTGCAAATAGAAATGTTTGGAATTATGTGCAAACAAATCACTATAACTTTTTTTTTTTTTTTTTTTTTTTTACCTTAAATGGCCGTTCTAGCAATGCCAGATGAGTGTAGCATTGAAATTCCTCCCTCTTCCAGCGTGCCAAAAGTGGAGTAGTTAACTGACATAGACATACTACATTACTGGAATGTTTGCCAAGTTTTAAGAGGAACAGTGCCTGGTAGAGGGGCGTTTTTATGTTTGTTTGTTTGTGTCATTCTCTGTACAGGGGTTTTCATATTGTTGTATGGCAGGTTAAACATGAGCCTTTGCGTGGTGGCACCTGTTGATGATGGGGCGTTGTCCCTGTTCTGGGAACGCAAATTCCTTAGAAGCAGGATTAGTGTGCTGATGGTTGATCAAATAATAAAACGCGTATAGGAGCTTTGGCCCTAATTCACTGCCCTGCAGGGAGAGGGCTCCTGGGGAAACTAAATCTCCTTCATAGAGGAGAACAAGCACAGTAAAGCAAGTTGCATAATGGCTGGTTCACCGAACATGTTTCCTATGTTGGACACGACACGTTTTATTGTTTTATTCACTTTAATAGCCCAAGGCTAGGTTGCAAGGCTGAAGGTTTAAAGAGCAGTGAACTATAGGAAATTAACAGGACAATATTTCTGAAGCCTTTGCTCCAGGAAGTTTGACCCTTAAAGCTTAACTCTAGTAGCCATATTTTACCCTGTTAAAGGAACTGGACAGGTGGAAACAATGTTTAATTCATTGCTATGCAAGAAATGGTTAATATAAATTCTTCTTAGTAGCAACTAACCAAAAAAGATAAACACTAAGTGCCAGAGATCTGTGTGAGCAGACAGAGGTTATCGTATAAATATATATATATATTTTAATGATTTATATTGCTGTTTTCTTTGTATGTATTGCCATGCTCAACTCTTTACATCATAATGATGCAGATATCGCAATATCAGGCAGGAGAACAAGATCTATCCCGTTTTTTTTTTGTTTTTTTGGGGGCGGGATTTTCATTGAGGCTTGCGTGATGTTATCCGTCTTGCTAGTCTTTGCCTTACCTGAACCTGTCTTGTATCGGTACCAGCATGCTTGTTTGAAAGTGATGGATTAAATATGGCAACAAAAGTGCAGAAACAATTATATTTGAAAACGCTGTAAGGTATGAAGGCCATGGTAATCATCCTGGTCTATTTTTGTGTTGTAAAAAGCTTGTAATATAGGAAAGAAAAATGACAAGGAATTCTAACAATGGCCCCTGTGGTCTGATAGAAAGGTGTCTTCGTAGCACTTCTTTGTATGTTTGGCTATAGGGGTAAGTGCGGATTGAATGGGTGTGTTTGTATTTTTTATTTTACCAGAACTGGTAAAGTTTTCAACCAACACTTCATGTCTTCACTCTGAATATGTTCTTGGGTTATTGGTACAAGAGTGAAAGTAGTGCATACAGTACCATTGCATTCCCTGGCCTGCACGTGCTCACACTTTCACATGGGTCACGTCTCCTTACGCCCGCTGTGAGAGCCATACCTTGTCCCATGCGGAGCGTTTCATGTTAATCAGCCATGTTTTTATCATTTGTAATAATTTCAAATAAACATGCCTTTGGGAAAAGGGGTACTTGGTCAAATCCTATTTTGTCACTAAACGTTTGACAGTATTTTGATGATGGAGCAGTGATAATGATTGAAATCCAAGAACAATGTTTGTGATATTGTAATGGAATATTTTCCTAGAATAACATAACTTTGATATTATTGCAAACTGAGTTTAAGTCTAGTTACGCAGAATGATACAAAAAAAAGTAGACATGGTAGAAGGCAAATACGTGTTTACTGGGAGGCATATATTCCGCCAAAAGTTACATTCAAACACCCACCATTAGCCATAGAAAGTGACGTAGAGAAATTCTTCACCATCCGCCAATAAGAGCGCAGGGGATGGCGCCAATGACATTATGATAACCAATCACACACAAGTGGCGGGAAACCAGCTGATCGGGGAGGAGCTGTTGACCATTTGGCGCTAGTTTACATTATTGTAGTTTCAGTTTAGGAAGGTCGACGTTACTGCCGCCGCTAAAGCATTTTTTTTTTAGTCTTCTATAAAGGTAAGGTGGTGATTTTTGCATTTGTTTCTACGATCGTGAATCCAATTGTTATGTTTTCGGACCAAGATTTGACCCAGTTAACGATTTAATTAGGGAGGTGTAGCAACAAACATCAATACTCTGTAATAAAGTTCTTGCTTACGATAGTGTTTTCTTACAGACATCACATTTTGTAATCAAGCAGAATAAATGTGAATCGAGACTTTTAGTGTTATCTTCTATTGAACGTGAGTATTACGTTGTGTTATTGGCGCCAATAATCAATATTCCTTACTTCAGTAAGTTAACGTTACTTCCTGGGATGTAATCTGGAATTGGATTGTAACACCGTAACCGTTATTGATGCGTTTATATGTAACGTTAGCCAGTCCGTGTGCATATTACTGTGTTGATGGACACTTGACCGTAACAGAGAGGCTATGCGGTCATCCGTTTTGTACAGCGGACGTTGTAAGATATCAATCCATTGCACAGGTTACACAGAATGCCCAGCACACGTTCCAAGGCCCAGGCCCAGCCCACCCTGCAGTTCCCAAGGCGAAAGTCGTGCAGATCGGTTTCTTCACCGAAGAGACTCGCGAAAGACCCCGTTACGAACCCGGCGGAGTTCAAACCACAGACAAAGGTCCCCACCTCGGTCCGGCTGGACCCCCTTTCCCCAAGGAGACCCACGAACATTCTATCCTCCGGACTGACCCCTAGACTGCCCCTTAGCCCCCGAAAGCGTACTGGTAAATTATATTCTGTTTGCTTAAACACACCAGCTTTGATTATGACACTTAAAAAAGCACCTATAAAGAAATGGATGAAACAAAGTCTGACACACGTTTTGTAAAAGCAACGCGAATGAAGTTTCCTACCGTATGTTGTTCAAGGATAGTTGCATTTATGGAGACTGTGAGTTTGGCACTACACAACCATACTGCCCCATACTTATGTCAGTATGTGCTCTGTAGCTTTGTAGGATGTGTGCCGTAGTAATCATGTAGATCTGTTGTATTTTGGTGAGTTAAGTGATGTGTTTTGTTTTCTAAGGTGACGACAATGGCTGTAATGTTATCGCGAACCTGCTGGGCTCCCCCCCTAAACAGAGCAAACCCACCCTGGCCTCGCCCCGAAAGCTGGGTTTTGATGTGAACTGTGAGAATGCCCCGGTGGTGCCCCGCCAAGAGCCTACGCCTCTTGCCCCCAAACAACCCCTCTCGCCGACGTCCAGGCCATCCCCAAGTCGCCAGGAGACCTTCAGCAGAAGTCCTGTCCCTCAGAGATCGGGCAGAGAGGGGCCAGTTGTTCGCCTCTTTTCAGAAAGTAAGACTTGCCTGTTAGCATTATATTAGTTGTCTGTTTAAGGTGCCAATATTGCTTTATTTTAGCCACTGGGGGATAATTGAATTTTCCGCTATTACAATTGTGCTACCTTTCCTTGTTGATGCATTCTGATAGTAAAGTAAAGCTTATTTCTAAGTGACTGGATCACAGTTTAGTTTTAAAGGGCTTCACCCTTAAGGGGTGAAGCGAAGAGCTATCAAAATATTGAGGAAAAAAGTTTATTTTGACATTTACAGTATACCTTTTCTTAACTTCTATTCAAACGCTGTAATCCCTGAACCATAATCAAACCAAACACAAATGGGGGGTTAAGTCATGGCTTTCCGTGTGCCCATGAAGCCTTTTGAGACTCAATATACGTCATATTGGGGTTTTCTACATCTGTCCGTAGAGTCGAAGTACCACGGTGTCAAGCAGGCCCTCCACACGGCCGTGCCGCAGCGTTTGCTGTCCAGAGAGGTGGAGCGGGCGTCCATTCGGTCCTTCCTGGACGAGCAGGCTCTACGTGGCATTCCTGCCAGCCTTTACATCTCCGGAGCACCCGGCACGGGAAAGACCGCCTGCCTCAACTGTGTGCTGCAGGAGATGAAGGTGAATAGGACGAATAATTAGACTTCCGGTGTTTGTCAATGACTCTTTTTTTTTTTTTTTTTTTTTTTTTTTTATAAATTGATTACAAGAGCTTAACTTTGCAATCTATTTAACCTTGATTCTGTTTGCGTCGCCCAGAGCGAGCTGAGGTCCGTGCAGACCGTTGTGGTGAACTGCATGACCCTGCGGAACTCCCACGCCATATTCCCCCTCCTAGCTGACCGACTGGGAGCAGCTGGAAGCCACTCGGACAGCAAACTGCAAAAGCTGCTGACCAGCCCGGGGCCTGCTGTGTGAGTGTCTCAGCTAGACACGTTTTTGTCACCTTAAACCAGTGGTTCATCGCTCACGACCGACCCATGTGTGCACATTAGGGGATCCACTTTTACATAATGGCATAAATAATCACAAACGCCACGGAAAAATGCGTGCACACTTTATTAAAGACCATAATACTAGATTTAAAACACATTACAATGTAGTCATTTTAGCAGATGATTTTATCCCAAAGCGATTTACAGTTACATGCTGCTATTACATGGAGCAGATAGGGGTTAGGCATCTTGCTCAAGGATGCTTACAGGTAGGCCAACTCTGGGGCTCAAACCTACGACCTCCGGCTGAGAGTCCAACACCCAGACCGCTAGACTATCCTGCCCCCTAAAACAAAGAAATGACGAGGACTGCTTTAGAATACGACCATATGCATTTTCCGAAGGTCTGTCCTTTCCTACAACCTTCTCCGCTGCTCTGCAGGCTCCTGGTCTTGGATGAGATGGACCAGCTAGATAGCAAGGCACAGGACGTCCTTTACACCATCTTTGAGTGGCCCTACCTGCCCAAGTCACGCCTTTGTCTCATTGGTAAACGCTCATAATTGTTTTTATTTGTTTTAGTATTTTTTGCATAGCTGTTAACAGTTTTCCTTCCTGTGTTTTGTGACAGTTGTTTACATATTTCTTGCACTTTGTTGTCATGCCAGGTATCGCCAACGCTCTGGATCTGACTGACAGAATCTTGCCCAGGCTGCAGGCTCTACCTCGCTGTCGCCCCCATCTGTTACACTTTCCTCCCTACACCCGACAGGAGCTCACAGACATTGTACAGGACAGGCTTGCCCAGGTAACCATGGCAACCACAAGAGGAGAGCACAAATTACCATTTATGCAGACAAGTGTAACAGTGAGCTTATATTAGAAGTGAGGCTCAGCTGTTATTATTGTTATGAGTTTGAATGATTTGTAGGATAGAAACTTGGGTGAATTTATAAATTGCTTTAAAAAAAATTACGAGTTGTTCCCTTAAATTCCTTGTCTTCCTTGTCCTGGTTTTCAGGTGACCAGCGAGGGGATAGTGGATGCCTCAGCAGTCCAATTCTGTGCCAGAAAGGTCTCTGCGGTATCTGGGGATGCCAGGAAAGCCCTAGATATTTGCAGGTACATTTACATTTCTCATAAAACCAGTCAAATAATGAGGCATTTACATTAAATCCACTTGGATGTATAATTCCATTAACAATAGTTTACATTGTTAATGGAACCCACTTGCAGGAGAGCAGTAGAGATCGTAGAGTCTGATGAAAGGAAGAGGACTGTTGACTCTGCAGCAGAAACTAAAGGTTGGTACAGCCATTGTTTCACTTTCAGTGTCTCCATTTGCAGCCAGTGTGTGTTCTGTAGGTAGTGTGGTTCCCCACCCTAATGCTAATGTT
Organism: Percopsis transmontana; assembly: GCA_025447815.1. Classification (NCBI taxonomy): domain Eukaryota; kingdom Metazoa; phylum Chordata; class Actinopteri; order Percopsiformes; family Percopsidae; genus Percopsis; species Percopsis transmontana. The sequence continues at coordinate 21,147 of JAOEHI010003053.1, forward strand.
GGACGCTCCCAGCGCCGCGTGTTAGCGTGCCCCAGGTTGCGCGGGTCCTGTCGGAGGTCTACGGCAATCGCATGGCGTCTTCTGGAGAAGGCGAGGGAGAGAGTTTCCCCCTGCAGCAGAAGCTCCTGGTGTGCTGCCTGCTGCTGCTTACGCGCCACGGGAAGAGCAAACAGGTCCAACTGGGCAAGGTAGAGGCGTACACACGCACAACGTAGACTTCAGTGTGTGAAAGTTCTGTGGCACTGAGCTTTTAGTATCCCTGTCCACTCACATTTTAGTCAAACAGGCTTTAAAATTTGTTCCTGTTGTTTAATTATGTAACATGGCTTGTTGCCCTCAGCTCCCGTTCCTCTCTACTCATCCCCCTATAGAGCTCACAGTCTCTTTACCCCTCCCTTTCGTGCAGTTTAAAAAAACAAACAAAAAAAAAAAAACAGTAAGATGCGGAAGAAACTTCTGGGGTTACCATGACGAGCCTTAGGCGTGTACGTTTACCCCAACAGAAATTGCGCCAAAGACGCACGCACACATTGCTGTACTGTAATTGTACTCTGGCTTTTCCACCACCAGCTCCATGAGGTGTACAGTCGCCTGTGTGTCAAGAGGCAGGTGGGAGGTGTTGGTCAGGGAGAATGCCTGTCCCTCTGTGAGCTGCTGGAGAGTCGGGGAATCTTCTCTCTCAAAAAGGCCAAAGAAGCTCGTCTTACCAAGGTACAGATAGCAGCCAGTTTACTCACGAAGGCCATTTACACCTGGCATCAAAATGCGTCTAGTATCTAAGTCGCTTTGGATAAAAGCGTCTGCTAAATGACCTAATTGTAATTGAGATCCGATCGCTGTGTCCACCATGTGTTCACGTCACGTCCTCCTGTCCCAAAAAAAAAACAATTGTGGATTGACAACGCATTTACATTTGTGTTCAATGTGGTCACAATGCGTCTCTGACACCCTCCGGAGGTGGTTTGGCTTCGGACTTTCGTTTGGGTCAAGCACTATCTCATTTGCAATCCGATCACCCAACACATTTTAATGCCAGGTGTAGATGTGGTCAGAAAGCTGCATAGGCTAGTGTGCATGTACTTTTATTTTCTGTGGAAAACTTGCAGTTTAAGTGAGTAAGATTTAGTGGTACATTATGTGGTAATTTAGAACATTTTAAACCATCAGCTCTCTAGTTTCCTTAATCTATATATAGACTGACTAGCTTTCTAGACACTTGCATGTTTGTTTGTTTTGGAGAAGAAATAAGTTTTCTGAAATTATATATGTATTCAATTATAATTAATTGTGATCTGATGAGCAATTAAGGCTGGACACGATGGCTAGTTATTTCCATTATGCCTATTGATATTTATTACATCAGATAAAATAACTGTCTCTCTCATGCAGGTGTTTCTGAAGATAGAGGAGAGAGATGTAGAAAATGCCCTGAAGGACCGTACACTATTGGGTAGCATCCTGGATGCAGGCCTCCCATAAGACACTGACGAGATCAACATTCAGATTACTGACCATAATTTATTTTTTATTATATTCCATTTTTTTTCCTTACCCCCCCCCCCATTCCCTTTTTGTTCTGGGGATGTGTACAGCTCACTAAAGCTTTCCTTTAAAAAGGAAATATGGTGATTTATATTTTATTAAAGTTTTTAAAATTCTCCCATCAAATCGATGTTGAAAAACTTTTAACAGTTTTATTTCTCTTAGAGGGCTGGTATGTATTACATTTGAATTTCTGTAATAAATGAATGTACAGTAATTTTTAAACAGTTTTTACATTTGTCTAGACAGGATTAATGTGCTGGGTGTTCTTTCTGTGTGAATTTGCATACTAAGCTCAGCTAGCACCTGAGTGAGAATGAAAATGCAACCCGTCTCTTCTTCTGTTTCTATAGCACCTGTGAATGTGCGTTTAGGGTTCTAAATCTGTTTTCATCACTATTTGTGATTTAGATGTATTTGTTTTGACTTGGTTTCAATAAAAGGTGTTTTATTGTAAAATGGGCAGCGTTTGTCTGTAGAGGCTTACAATGCCTATGAGCACAGCTTCTGAATCTGGCATTGTCAAACTGGGATGGATGGATCGGGAAACCCCCACAAGGGACAACATATTGTAATCATCTCCAATAAAGACAAATGCACTGTGGTAACTTTAATACAATTGTGTTTATTAAACACAATGGATTAGATAAGGATCTGACTACATTTATAAGGGGCCGTTAATACTGGAATCTGGAAGTTTCTCACAACTGTACATATGACTAGAAACACTCAAATATTTGCAGTACTCTTTCAGCACTGCTACTCTTCATTCAACATTGTGTCAAAACAAAAGGAGATGTCCTATCACTGTCTATTGAAGCAGAATCATCATAAATACACTCCTTAAATCAAGATGATGGAGGACCATTATATCTGCCCTCTGTTAAGATCTATAAACGGGAACCTTGAAATATACATCCTGAACGTCAGCATGTGGACACACTGAAGTAAGTAAACTCAAGGGTTTTCTAGCTGATATAATGCTCTTTAATTGCCAACATTTTACATGTGATCCAAACACATACTTGGCCAAGAAAGAAGCTGGTTGGGCCAAAGGCCTGTGTGTGGATTGCTGTGCACATATGTGTGTGGATCAGAACGGGTTGATGCGGACACCCGTCCCTAGGGGGGAGAAGGGGTTAACTTTGGCCCACATTAGTGCATCGTTTAGAGAGATGGCAGATTTCCCGTCCTCCAGCAGAAACACTGGACCCTGAAGATCAAGCAAACCCCAACATATTAGAAAGCAGAGAGCTGGGGAGAAAATAAGGATTCATATTGAGGTCAGGAAGATGTACAGTCAAGGGTTCATATAAGGTTCATATCACACAAGCACACAAGCTAGCGTAAAGACAGACGCACCTGAATTCTGTGTCCAGTGAAGCAAGAAAGCTGAACATCTGAGTGACTGGGTAGGTTGGAGCCAGTCACATAGTCGGTACCATACAAAATAAAAGCATCTGGGGGGGAGAAAATATATTGAAATGACTTTTTCTCTAAAAAATTGACTCAAATTCAATTAAACTGTTGAAATGTCTCAAATGAAAGGTCTACATTATACAGTAAATACATGTACTAGAAATACCAGGGTCTGTTGACTGGATTCTATTCTGAAGGCAGTTGAACTCTTGTCGCTGACATTCTGATGGAGGACTGCTGGGAATATCATACACACACCTTACACAATCACACACACACACACACACACACACACACCGGTCATATGCTGTTTTAATGTGTTGAATATTATACACACCAGACACACACACCAATTTTTATTGTGTTGCGTTTTCTGACATGTATAAGGGACCATTTAGGAAATATTTCAGACTTTTATTACAGATGCACATATGAAACTTTCACACACGCATCCATACTGCTGAAAACTCACCACACACACATACAGTATATGTGTAGTAATGTAGACTGTAGAAATGTAGTGAGTAGAAAGTACATATACCTGACAATCATATTTAAGTACAGTCCATCTCTGGTTTCCAGTAACCAACCTGTTGTTTGTGTGCACGCACACCCGCCATGCATCTAGCTCCACAGACAGTTGTTCAATCTTCAATGGAACACACACGTCCCTGCGCTTCAACAGCTGACTGAGTAGCGCAGGTACAGGAAATAACAAGAGGATATGTTAACGTCTTCAGTCGAACTCAAATTTGAAATCTCTCCAATTATCGTCCGATAATTAGACGAAAGTATGTTTTGTCTTGGGTTTTTATATTTCTATGGTTAAATATATATAATTAAAATTGTAGTTTATTTCTATTCTAACAGTTGAAGGGGTTAACATGCTGCAACCCGTTGCAAAGCTGATAGCTTTGAGGGCCTACCTGGTATATTCATAGAGAGCAGGCACAATGCTGGAGTACTGTCTTCTTATGGCCAGCAGAGCTCCAATATAGCCACACAAGATTAACAGCTCACTACGGGCTCTACACACACACACACACAATGTGAGGATTGTGAAGAGACAACATGCAGTGTTAAAGATTCTTGGGGATGATTACGTCATCCCAGGGTTTATGGAATGGTTTTGAGTCAGCAAGTAGATTAAGGATCATACCTGGATTTTAATAGGAATAAATATTAGAAATTACTCTGTCAAATGTGCCATGAGAAGTCGGTCAGTCCTGATGTAACTCAGTAGGTCCAAGACTGGCTGAACAGAGTCCACTGTCCAATCAGATCCTTTCAGCTGCTCTGAGGAGGCAGTATAGCAAAGGGAAACTTTGGTATTGGACAGACATTAAAAGGGAAATCACGAGGGTATTGCAGGTTAGGATCATTTTACTTGAGAAGGGAAGTCTAATGGAAATGATGCATGTAAGCAAATTGGCTCTTACCCTTGACGTGTTCTAGGCCTATGTGCAGAGCATTCTCTGGCTCAGAACTCAGCAAGTGGAATTGAACTGCTGAAAACAAATCTCCTTCTGACATAGCTGTGTCTGCCAAGTCCTTACAGTCCTCCACTAGAGGGAGCTCACACTGGAATGAAAAACCGTAAGCATGAAACTACAGAGCCAATAACTACATTCCTTGATGATTGTATATATCCACAGTCATGAGACTGCTTTTGGCGGGCTCAAAAAATGAGAATAATACTTAATAACTATTAATGAATTAATTAAATTTATTATATTATTATATTTATATTATATTTAATTTATTTATTATATTATCTTTTATGATTTTAGCTTTATGTTTAAACACCAGTTACAATTTGGCAGCTCCCAGTGGCTGATCTGAATCTATGACAGTCTCAGCAACAGCAGAATGAGAGCTGTAAGCTGTGAATAGGCGCCTACCCTCTTGTGCATGTCGTTGATGTCAGCTGTGCTTCCTGGGTAAAACGCACACAGCTTGGCCAATAGCAGCTGGTTGCCAGGGATCATGTTGACCAGGTCAGCTGAGAGCTCCCTGAACACCAGAAACAGGGAACAGGTGAGATCACCGCTTCTCAAAGTGGGCACCCAGACCCCAGGATGCTTTGGGGTTTTACTAAATGCATTGGGTTATTTATGGATGGAGCATTCTGGTGGAGACTATTGCACGTAGGCGGCTCACAGAGCCAAGCTGGAGTCTCAGTGAACTAGAGATGATTTAAAGGTGCACTCCTTGATTTGTGTTCAGAAGTACTCTGGTGCCCAAAACCAGGGTTACCTACACAGTGTTGTTTTGGTTTGAAACTCCGAGAGTGCATGCATATCATTTTTTCCCCCTCCCCCCACAGCCATGTGGACAGTTTGGTTTCAAATCAGCGGAGAAAGTTTGGGGTTCTGGGAGGGCAAAAACACAATTTAGGAGTGTTTTAAAAAGAACGTTGGCAAGGGAAGTCACATAACACATTCTTGGGGTCTCTCAGAGGAGATACAGAATTTAGCAAAGAAAATAACATGATCATTTTAAGAACCAAGAGAGAAACTGAAAAACACAAACCCGACATATTGCGCTTTTTCTACGTAAACTGATTTTATGCTCACCATGTGGGTGTGGTCATGTACTTCCTGGCCAATAGCTCGAGGCAGTAAGCTGTGCTCTGATTGGCTCTATTTCCAAGGACGACGCCGACACAGACAGCCAACTCCAACTCGTTACCACGGATCAGACTTGACATGGCTAACTGAGGACACACAGAGACACACGTCTTATAGCAGCCACAACCTATAGCAGTGCACAGCAATAGTTAGCTACCTTGGGCAGTGGTTAGTACACATGGCCTCTCTAGGCTATAGACTGCCTGCTGTACACAACATAGGGCTGACAGATACCTGGTTTTCAACAGCACTGTCAGAACTGGTAACGTCAAGCAGATGTTTAAATGTCTGGTAAAAATGGTTCCTAACCTACCCCAAACAACCCCAGACACATACCCCAAATAACCCCAAATACATTGACGGTACTTCTTCAAAATCCTATTTGGCACAATATTTAGCATTTTTCTAATAATGTTGGCTGTTTTATACAGCTTGACTTATAGCCGGAGGCTTTAGGCACTCTGCCAAGATCAAGGCTGATGGGATTGTTGAGGGCCAAAAGAAACCACCACTACATTACTTCTGTAAGAAACAGACCAGCAGAATGTCAGGGAGAAGAGGCTTATGTAAGCAGACACATGCAGCAAAAAAATATAAATCCCTCCACATACAAACCTCTACGTTATCTACAGCTAGGTGGCAGCATGCTGCAAGCACACAGCAGCCATCTTGGAAGTACCACTCAGCCAGGTCCTTGGACACCCTGTGGAGAAGCCTGGACAAGAACACAGCTAGCTAGAACACAGCTAACGTCTTCCCAACAACTTCAATGTATGAAAATGATCTCCTTCCAACTAGAACATTTCACACTATCCACATGTGTGTTTGTGTTACAGTATGTACCCCTGATAATGCTGTTTGTGATCCAAGTCATTTGTTGTATGGCTAATGCCAGAGCTCTGAGGTGCATGGATGTTACCTTCACAGGCTCCCTGAAAAAAACGACGATATAAAAACAAAAATATTTCACTCTTCCATTTCAGCAAGGGGGACAATAAAAGATAGGTCTTCTGGCTTTGAGAGGGACATTTAACTTTAGTATTAAATCATTCAGGATTAAAAGATGAATGCTGCATTCAATAAACCGTATCCAGCAAGATACATTTGAGGAATGAGAAAACACATTACCAAGGACACGTTAGAGGTATGTTTATGAGAAAGAATAGAACCCAATGGCGGTAAAAAAAACAAAAACATAAAGATTTATTAACCAGCATCACAAAATTTTGCTTGTGTACTTACAGTATAGAGTGGTCGGGAAGTTATAAAGTCAAGGGTTTTACTGAAGTCTTAAATTTGTCAGTGTTGTTACCTGGGCCACCAACAGGGCTTCTCTCAGCTGCCCCCTGCTGGTGAAAAATGTCACCAGCTTTTTGACATCTCCTGTGGCGATGCAGTATGGTATGACATCATCATTATCCTCAGCAATCAGCTGTTCAGCTCTCCTGTGGGTTACAGGAGGTACAGTGGATAGTAAAAATGTTGATATAAAAGCTGAAGTCAAGACGAATCTCACCCGACCACTCTGAATCAGCTGTTGTAACCAACAATAATTAAATGCAAAGGATTTGTTTTGAGTTTGTTTCATTGAAAAAAAAATGTCTAATGCCTTATGTGTAAGGCATTATTGGTCAGTGATCACAGAAATCACACTTACACCGCATCAATTTCATTGTTCTATTCAGCGTTTGAAATGATGTACAAAGGTAACTGGCTTTCACCGAAAATATTTATGATGAAATACAATATAATCAGCTATTATTGTCGGATGTTTTTGAATGTTTCCCCTACAGAGATAGCGATGGTCTACATAGAGCTAACAAAAGATCTATGGGATCTTACTTCATTAATATATTGGAAGCTACCTTCTTTAATGTTGTACTGTGTGAGACATGGAAACACACCTCTGCATCAGTTTCTTCCAGTATTTCATGGAGACTCCTGGGGCCACTGATAGCGCCTTGTCCCACTGAGATGGACAGACAGAAAGACAGACAGAGGGGCAGATTTGGACTCCCTATTAATGTGCAATATGGTGTGACTTGTTTATTTGGTTATATACTGTCACCACTGACTGTACCTGTCCCAGTTCCACCATTAGCTCACAGTAACGCTGGATCTGTCCCAGTCTCAAATGGATATCGGCTGCCACTTTCAGCCTTTCCTCTTTACTGGGAGCCCCGATGCCCCCTCCGAACTTGGACATCTTCACAATGGTGAGCTCCTGGGCCTCAGACTAGAGAAGGGTAATTAGGACCATTTGCTAGGACATGTGCTACATTAGCAACTGTAACAAACTGACTGTAGTCCAACCAATCTAGGAGAAAGCCAGGTGGTACCATATGGTTAATGTCCCCAACATACAGTAATTCAATGAAATACATAGTTGGTTTTTATTTCTATTTCTATGTACTTTCCTATCTACCACAGGAGGCCATAGGTGGCGTCATGCCACAAGAATTAACTCGAAGCCCAATTCCCTCCAGCGTTAAAACCTTCATATGACCATATTAAGTGTATATTTGAATATAAAATGTACTTGGGTTCAACGCGCACAGTTAGAGGATATTCTAACAATGCTAGAGGATGAACTGACATTTAGGCTCAGGGTACTTGGATGTCCATGCTTCTCTGTCTCCCCACTGAGCACTGAATTCTCAATGTGTATTATTAACAATAGTACAACATAACAATTAAGATGGTTGTGATGTTTATTTCTAGTTTCAATAACTACTGAAATGATTATTGCGTGTGTTGAAGGTGTAGTAGTAAATCTAGTAAGTAGGAACATGGTGATATTGCCGTGCATATAAAAATAAGGCAGACACACAGTAGACAAAGTGGCCCTTTGAGCGACAGGGCAGACATGCGACGGTTACAAAGCAACCTAGCTACAACGAGCTACAAAATCACTGGCGGTGTGAATGCAGGGTTAGGGAAATGCAAGATTGGTAGCCACCTAATATTCCCACCTTCCATGCCTCTTCCAGAACGCTTTTCTTGCTATGTACCAATATATGATCATTTTTGAATTCTTCCCAATCCAAACCATTGGCTGTAACAAAATAGTTGGCAATATCAAGATTAACCGAGGGGATGTAGCACACTAAAAGGACCTGTGGCCTGAGTGCTGCATTTCTCTCCACTCCTCCCGCTACAGCTCTCACGGGCTCAACGCTTCACCCACAGCTGCCCACACTTGCGGACAGTTGTGTTCAACGGTGAGCAGGGACAGAGATTTGGGGTTCTGGGGGCGCTGTAACAAAATCAAGGAGTGTACCTTTATCTAGCGCTAATAATAATAATAATAATAATAAAACTTACCGTTTTAAATCTAAGCAAGTGTTTCATGTGCATCACTCCCTTACAGTAGCTGGGGGGCAATAATGAGTCGTCTTGTCCGTTGATGACTGAAACCAAGTCCCACAGGTTACTACTGCCTCCTGGTGGCTTGTAGAAGATAAAACACACATAAATATTAATGAACAAATCGATAATGAATCATAAAAGGCTTAGATTCCAATTGATAAAAATTAACTTCAGAGAAAAAACGAATGATGTGTAGATTTTTTGCATGTTTTGGCGGTTTCTTTCCAAACCCAGCCTCTCTCAGCAGCCTAAGATCTTATGTCTAAGAAATGGATCTTGCGTAGATAAAATATTATAACACCATGATGATATACATTAGGCACAAGTCATTGCCTGGTGGTGTCGTAAGATGATAATAATAACAGTTTTATTGTCTAGTAAATTGTGCATCCATGTTTCCAGTAGTGTTTATGGCTTAATATATTCTAGGAGTAGTTACCGCGAAGCATTCACAGAACCAGCGCAGCCTCTTGACCTTTACGTCGGCCGTCAGTTTATCCAATTCCTGTTTGATGTCCCGTGACACTTTACCACAGAGGAGGGGTGGTGTGCCAGGAACCATAGCGCTGTCTGTGGAGACACACATAACCTGTCTGCTTAAATGCGGAATAAGTAGAATAGAATAGAACAGAACAGAATAGAATAGTCCCTCTTGCCAGTGTTCCCTATGATCTTGTCCCAGGGCCGGTCGGTGAGGATGTTGAGCAGTATAGGAGAGATGAGCGGTGTGAGAGACCACAGCCTCACTGTGCTGTCTCTACTACAGCTGGCCATGGTGAACGGGCGACTTGGATGGCATGTTAAACCTGGAGACATGACAGCAACAAGGCCAACAGCCTCTATGAATCCCTGGGATTGACACATAATTGTGAGTGGACGCGTATATCGACAGTATGAAGCCTGTGTTTCTGAAGCTTAATATGCTGATAGATGATTAATCGATCAACCATGATTTGTTGATTATTTATTTCAGTTAAACCTGGATTAATCAATTTGCTGACCATTAGGAATATACTCATAGCTAAGCACCTCCCTACCCCCCTTCACACTATGTTTGCCAGTTTGCCTTGAGTCCACTACAGTTTGAATTCAGCGAATGGCCGTTTGATGGCAGGTCCCGAGGGTCCCAAGGGTAGATGGACTGAATGCTGCATATCGTACAGTGTAGCAGCCATAAACATACAGCACACAAACACCTCTTATTGTTAACTGGTATGCTTTTGTACCTTGACATTTTCACAACTAATGGCCATTTATCACACATACTCAATGACCAATTTATTTGGTACAACTAATCATGAACACAAAATGCCTGCTCCTCCAATGGTGAATAATGGGGCTACACCTCAATATATAATGCATGCAGACAGGGTCAAGGGATCCAGTTACCACAAAGAAAAGTGACACTAATTACATAAACAGACGTAGATTGTCGTAGATTGACTTAGGCTTGTTAACCTTGTGTTTCACAAATGTCACAATATTGCATCCATCCCTTGGGTGTTAAGGCAGATCACAAATGTCAAAACATGTTGTGTCAAAACCCTATGTGACTATTTGAACAACAGAAAGAAACTGACTATGGCGTTTAGATGGGCAACAAAAATGGTAAACGTTTGAAAACCAGCCCCTTTAAAATGTTTCCCTGACCGTAGACGTCAGCTCCATGGTCATAAACTGTATACAGACATGTTCCATCCCTGGTGTCCCATACTCTGATCGTGTAATCCCATGAACCTGCAATACATTACAACATCATGTAATAAAATACACTGTAACATACATTCTTTTGCACAATCACACATACACCTGCATACCCTAATTCTATCCTTCCACAATTCACACAGCATAGCAATGTGGAATATATTACAACATTGAAAAATATATGTATTATGTGCATAATAATGTAAATGCATAGGGTGGGACAACTGGACCCTTTGACTATATTTGGTTCTTTTAAACATGTGCAGTTCGATATTATTCTAAACTATCTCTCTTCTAGGTTAAAGTTTGGCGGAACTTTACTAGAAATTTGCTGACATCCGCAACTACTGTATTAAGTATTTAATACTATATAATGAAATATTATTAGTGAAGCTATTCTATTTTTGTCCACAGTAATTAACAATTATATTTCTGTTCTGACAAACTTTGCTTTATTAAAGTCCTCCGTTTATCGCACACTCCTCTCTACTCCTCCCCCTACAGTGTTAATCGGCTCACATATTCTTTACCCCTCCCCCATATAGTCACGTGCACTTTTGCGCATAGTTCTGTTTCAAAACATAAACAGTGTCACGGGAAGGAAATCTGGGGGTTTTAACATAATCGCGGAGTGTAGCTTTAAATTAAACATTTTGGGACCCCAAAGCACTGCTTCTAAACTATCCAACAGGATATAACCACATTGAGGGAGGTCAAATATTATTTTTAGCAACCTTACCTGATGTGAGGAGATAAGGTACCTCCGTGTTCCACATTAAGCCTCTAACAGGAGCTGTATGACCACTCAAGACATTAATACATGCATCCTGTGTATAATCCCATATGCGGACAGTACTGGACAGGGAGACAGGAAGAGATAGTTAACAGTGCACATAAAGCAAACATGATGCCAGTGCCACTTTATCCTGACAGTATTTTTACAAGTGTAGAGAGAATCTATTGCTAAATCTTTTACTTTTAGCACTGGCTATCCAGACATCAGACAGTGTTGTTAAGTCAACCACTATTTAGCTTTAGAATGGCCGATATGTCTTAATACCTAACGTTAACCATTTCTAAACAGTTTAAACCTTATACCTAACCATATATAATCATATCTAAAGATAAATTATATTTATCATATTATCATATATTTATCATATTTATCAATTTATCAACATCTTGCCCTAACTCTCCCTTTAAATATATCCAACCATTTCTCACCCATCATCTGATCCAGAACACAGTATTCCTTCTCGAAGTGGAGACCAGCGCACATGGAAAACCTTAGCCAGGTGTCCAGTAAACACCTTAAGAGGCTGGTCTGAGCTGGTGGCCAGGTAGTAGACACGGACATTCTTATCTTCGCATCCCGTAGCTATCATATCCCTGGAAAAAAGTGGGTTAGGGAGATATGTGACAAACAAGGATCACGTTTCCATGTAAAAATGTGTTATTTTCTAGCGTTATTTATTTATTTTTACAGAAACAAACACTCATACACGTGCAATTGGCTGACAAACCTTTAAAGAAATTATACCTTTGAATTAAGCCTTTGAAGGTATAAATACTCCCAAATAACACATACTAATGCTAAGGTTTAAACAGTACTGATTATTCACCCTCTGGGGACCCTTAGTGTGAAACAACAACAGCTTTTGAGCTGAGAGCTTACTGTAGACAACATTAAAGCCTAAATTAGCCAGAGTGAACGTCACAGTTTTAAATGAGACTGACTTGAATGGAACTTCCTGTTTGAGGGACTTTAGGGAGGCTGATTTTTAAAAGAGTGGTTTTTCAATTGGGGCTCACAACCCTGAGATGATTTTAAAGTTTTTAATAAGAATAGAAGTAATAATAGTCTATATAACTGTCTATAAATGTTGTTTATGGTTGTTAAGATACAGTATGTATTGTTGTACATGTTCTGTTATAAAAATTGTTCATATTTTCACAGCTGAAGATCGTGGCTCAAAAAGTTAGATGACATGCGTTGGTATTTCTGGGGTGTAAACGTGTGTACATTCCTACTGTACATGTTCAGACAAAAGCTTTTGGCACACTTCCACAAATACACACTTACTTGTTGTTTTGGCTCCAGTCACAACCAAATACAGCAGCAGGATGTTTGTACTTGTGAAGAACTTTACCATCAATGGTCCGGATTATGCTATAGAGGTAACAACACAAAACTGACTAAGACTTATGCCCACCTACAGATACAGTATCTACAATGTCACAGTATGAAGATTGGTACTGACCAGAATCCATCTCCACTACAGGTAGCAATTCTTTTAGAGTCCTTATGGCTCCATGATATACAGAAAATACCATTCTTACCATGCTAAAACATAGACAAAGAAGGCAATGTTTTAGTATTATAGTAACTACAGCCACTTTAATGGGGCAAACAAAGTTTGAATGTGTCACGATCGGCGCGCACAGGTCCGTGCGCGCACCAGGCCTCCCTTCCCTACCGCACTCCCAGGTGCATCTTATTTTAGTAATTATGTAGAGACTATTTAAGTTCTGCAACGGCACTAGGTGCCGTTGGTCATTTTTGGTTTACGTACCACTGTGTGCTGTCTATTCCGTTATTAAAGGACGCTTGTAGTGTATACCCTGTTCCTGCCTGCGTGTGGTTTTCCTCTGGCTCGCACTTGCTCTTGCCACCCACCCTCCGACGCTTACAGAATGTAAATACAAGTTGGAGAGTATTTATGTCAGGCCAAAGGGGGAACTTTGTGCACTACGTATCTGCCTTGCTACATCCCTGGGCTAACACACAGTATGTAAATTGTAGGTACATGTGGAGTTATATTTGTTTATATTTATATTTAATGATATGATTAAATTATATATGATATATATATATTCCTAATATTGATTATTATTACTATTATCGATTATTAATTGGCATTATGAAGTTGCACATTTTATTCTCTCCATTGCCATTCACATTCTCCATCAGTGAATGGTGTTAGCTAACGTATCATTCAAACACAAAAAAGCATTAGATAAACACATCTAACCTCTGATTGGCCGTCGCTATTTAGTCGTCTGTCACTTTGTACCGTCACCGCCAGTGTGAAGGCACCACAATACTCACACACGCTTAAATGTTTCAAATGATATAAGCCACTAGGTGACACTCCAGTGCATTACTATGTGTGGTGTAGAATTGACTGTTTTGTTTGAATATAACAAACAAAAAATAATAACAGAAAGAAATTTATTAAATTCATGATATCACAAATTGTAAAAAAAAGTGTTTTGGGAAATATTGTTTTTGAGATCGTAATAATAATAATAATAATAATAATAATAATAATAATAATTTGAAAACATCCTGAATCAATCACATTGCCAGTGAACCTAACCTCGTTAAAGCGAGTGATTATCTTTCCTTTCTTCACATCCCAGATGAAAGCTCCATTTCGGGACGTTGCTCCTGCGATGCAGTTCAGGTCTCCTGAACATAATGATCAGACAAACAAAATGAGGAAAAGCTAGATCTGCCTTGATATTTTTGTTCTTTTTTAACTCTGGGATCCTGAAGTCAGTAATGGTCAGCCATGGAAAGCCTGTCCATCAAAACTGTCAGGTTTAATTTAGTTCACATACCCTAACCCAGATTAATGAAAAATTAATGTGCTTTGTTAGCTTTGTAGATCTTTTAACAAAACTAAAGGATATGCATTTGGTGGGATAATTGAGTTACTGGGGGTCTTAAAAAACTGTGAGCTATGAAAGATCCATATTGTCTGTGTGTGTGTCCTACCAGGGGCCCAGGAGAGAGAATAAACCACTCCTTCGTTGCCAGGGGATGTGTAAACAGCTGTAAGCGTGTTAGTGTCCCACACTTTGATGGTTCCGTCAAAACTAGCAGTGGCCAAAAGGTTGGGGTCGTCCGGCTTAAACTTGCAGTCAAAGATTGTCTCCACATGACCCTGGAAAGAACAAGTGCACATGATGTTTGCTTTGTGCACCTAAAGCTCATGCCCCCATCATTCTCTCTGTAGAACATACCAGGTCTCTCAAGAAGTCCCACTTCTTGGCTCCCATATCATAAAGTCCGACCCCTCCATCCATGAAGCAGCACACGGCATGTCCCGGTGGCAGGGAGAAGGACTGGTTTTGGGACAGAGTTGGGGGGGGCACAGCCTCGCTGGTGGAGCTGGTGTACTGACTCTTACTGGGAGAGCAGGAACCAAGAGCTAATGTGGTGAAAGATATGGGTTAATGAAAAGCTTTGAAATTAGTTGCACTTAAGACTGCAGTGAAGGTCAATCTAGGTATATATATATATAATGTAAGCCTTAAAAATTCCTAAAATAACAGCTTTTGTCTTGATTTTAATATTAATGTTCTTTGAAAGCCTTCATAATGAATATTACCTTTCTTGGCAGGAGGAGAGTTGAGAACATGCAGAGCATGAAATCCAGTCTTCTTTAGTTTGAAGTTATCCAGAGGTGTAGAGCGAGAGACGTTCCATATTCTCAGTACTCCAACCTGGGAGTCTAAAACATTAGAATAACACAAACAAAAAAAAAGGATCTACGTTGGTTATATATAAAATGCCAACAAAAGACCATATTTAAAGCTGAAACACCTAAACACACACACAAACACACACACACACACACACACACACATATTAACGCGTTACCTCCAGTGATGAACATCCCTGGTGCGGAATGGACCCAGGCCAGACACTGAACTGACGCAGCGGCGGAGGGGAAGGAGAAGGACGTGATGCAGGTCAAGCCCTCACTGTCCACCAGCCTTATTCCATTATGGAGGTTAGACACTGGAGACACAGGGGAAGATAAGGACAAAGGACCAAATCATGATATCACAGGAAGGGACAGGACAGGAGAGGCCTTATATTAGGAAACAAATGAAAGTGAGAGTACGTAAGTGGGTCAGAGGAGAGGAGATTTACTTTTTGTGCTATGGGGTGAGCATTTGCACAGATATGGGCATACATGTGTTGAGTGTAGGTATGCTATTGTGGTTATCTTTACACCTAGAGTCATCATATATTTGTCAATTTTTTTGTGGTTTAAACCCACAAGATGCAAAAACTGTAAGGTTTATCGTTCTAGCATAGCATTCATCTGAACTGCCATTCACTTTTCAAAAGTAATAAAGGGGGAATAAAATTTACTTTAGTTTATACTTCTAATGTTAGGAAGTGTACTCACAAGTTACACTGAAGTTAAGGCAGGTTTCAGGGAAAACATAATGTTGCTAAGCATCTTGGTAAAGACTAAACCTCTTTGGCTCCCAATTCTTTCTACATGCTACTCTGCTGTGTTTCTGCTAACACATACAATTAGGTCATTTTAGCAGACACTTTTAATCCAAAGATTACAATTACATGCTACTAATACATGTGACAGATAGGGGTTAGGCATCTTGCTCAAGGATGCTTACAGGTAGGCCAAATCTGGGGCTTGAACCCATGACCTTCTGGCTGGGAGTCCAACACCTGGTCTAGACCACTAGACTATCCTGCCCCCAACACATCAACATTTTACAGTTTTACAGAACTTTTAACAAACAAAAGGTATTGACAAACAAGTAGTGGTAGTATTTGGTTATATAATGAATATATATCTATCATATCTCTAACACAGCCTTAATAATATTGTTCGTATTGTGTTCTACCCAATAAATAGTCAGTTGACAGGGGATCCCATTCTAGAGCCGTAATGGGGTCTTCTTCATCTGTCCCCTCTAAAGCCTCTGGACGCAACACATGCTTCTGGCTCTTACACCCTAGAGAAGAAGGGGGAGAGGTTAATGAGTATGTGTGTTAATGCAGTTTCTAGCTATTTAACACTACCGTAGAACTTTTTTTAAGTATTATCTTTCTTTACACAATGACTGCATAAGGAATTCAATCTTATCTAGCTGCATATATATTGTTCCGTCCAATTCTTGATCTGGCCCTCCGTACCAGGCTGAAATATTGACAGACTTCCATCCGTGTGCCCAAACACCAGTTTGGCCCGCTTGGTGGGGTGCCATCTGAAGAGACAAATATCTGAGAGGAAGGAGTGGGCTTCTTTATGCACTGTGACACCTGGGTCAGAGCCACCATACACCCAGATGTACAAAGGCCCACGGTGTGATACAAAGGCTACACCGTCGGTTGAGTTCCAACACCAGCTGACTGAGGCAGGGATACCTGGAAGAGGAGAGAGGAGGTGAGAAAACAAGTTAAACTTATCAAGAGATTTTTCCTGATGACCCAACCAGCA
>JAOEHI010003054.1:0-11076 GCA_025447815.1 Percopsis transmontana
TCAGTGATGGTTTGGGGTGCCATGTCATCTGCTGGTGTTGGTCCACTGTGTTTTCTGAGGTCCAAGGTCAACGCAGCTGTCTACCAGGAAGTTTTAGAGCACTGATAGACTCCATGCCACGCCGTATTGCTGCAGTAATTCAGGCATTTTATTGTAGTAACATTCATGTTGTGGTTCTCAGGCCACCAAACATGAAAAAAAAGGTTCTATATTCACAGTTCTTTATGCTATCCTATATATAAATAATTTATGTTAAACAGAAGGTTAGATAATCATGGACCTTTACTTGTTTGATTTAATACTCAATGTTATTAATGTTTCCCCTCTTCAGAATATAGGTATGTATATGTAATGGAGGCCAGTGGTACAGCAAGGTGCTGCGCTGTGCAGAGTAAACCTCACTCCCCGACACCTTAAGAGACGCGTTAGCGACCAGCGCTGGCGCTCATTGGGTTTTAGCCTCCCTTACTAACACGTCCGCCTCCCCCGCCGGGGATCCAGGTTCGAGTCCGGTGCGGGACTCGACCGGTTACATATATACAGACTATATGTGGTCTGTATCATCAGCTGGTGGTCTACGGAGCTGAATAAAATGTTACAAACATGGTTCAAGTTATGATTGGTATCATTAGTGTGTGCTTTTTGAATGAAATGTCACACGCAAAGGCACCGATGAGTGGTGCTCCGGAGAACAGGCGAGAGTTGATAACCAGGGGGACCGCGGGCAGACGACACAGAGACGGAGACAAGGGTCAGGAGAGGGCAGGATGACGCAGGGAATATGACCGGGTAAAGAACGCACTTGAAAGGACTAACGCCAATGTAGAGTCGACAATCTGGCGGCGAATCTTCCAGTGTGGTGCATAAGAAGCCACCGGTCTGATTGCCAGGTGGGAAAAGCTGGGCTGCCCTTGTCAAAAACCGTTGCTATATTGGCTACATTGCTGTCATTTATCTATCTGTATGTCTGGAGCGTGTACCCTTTAGTGTGATACCTACATGTAGGCCTATACCTGCACACATGCATGAGGAGAATGTGTGTGTACAGAGAGAAGTCAGGAGGATTATGGGTAATCGTACGCCAGAGAGTTGTAAGTGTTCAGGTATGACCGAGGTGTGGGGACGTTGACTGACAGAGGCAGAGGCAGGCCTGGAAATATCGACACACCTTCCTTTGAGGGAAGGCACTGTAGCTACATGCTACAGCAAGCATGGGAAGCCAGCGGAGAAGTAATACACTGAGCGAGAAAAGGGGGGAAGACGGGAAGAGAAGACACCTCCACCAAATCACCATCATCTCTTCCAGTTTGCTTTTCAAGTGACTCGTGAGTAGCTTTTTTCCCTCTAAGAACATTTAATTTATTTTAGTTACAGTGGGGTTCAATCTTGTTAGAGGTTTCATAACAATTAAGTAATTTAGTGGACACTTTTATCAAGCATACTTACAGGTAGCTCTGGGCCTTGAACCCGTAAACGTCCGGCTGGGAGTCGCAAACCTGGTCCACTAGACTATTCTGCCTTTCAGGGGTCCCTAGGCCATGACCCATGTAGGTGTGAAATAGTTTATTTCCCTTAACCTTACCGCACAAATACACCTTTTAAATCAGTCAGATTTTACTGTCTTTACTATGGTCAGCTACAATGTTAACAGAAAAATCTGTGCTTCTCACTGCGAGGCTGTTTATGACTCTGGTTTGACAGTGACACTGTCAAAGTTGTTCCACCAGCTTTCTCTGTCTCTCTCTCTATCTATATGTATCTATCTATCCAGCATTTAAACAAGTTTCAGTGAAGCTAAACAGGTTTGGTAGGGAAAGTATTGAGTAAATGAGTCAGCCTGTTCAGATGTAGAGTGAACATGTTTTTACAGTGAGGTGTGTGTTTGTTTTTTTTCTCCTTTACCTGAGTACTGATATGAGTTATGACATGTCTTGTCTCTGAATATGGCTTACAATTTGACATTTCCTTTAGGAAAACCTTAATGATCGTCAAAAGCGTATTCAATTTTTACAACCGAGCGAGGAAACGGAAACACACAGAGAGAGAGGGAGAAAGAGAGAGAGATAAGAAAAGAGAGAGAGGGAGAGAGAGAATACCGATTTGCTTTAAGAATGATTTGTCAACTATTAGCCCACACTTTGAGGATTCTCCTCAACTCCTGTCTGGTCTTGTCATTCCGTTCCATCCTGTTACACTCGCATCACACTCTTTTCTGGACGCACGCTGTTCGGGAAGAATATTTACATTCTGCTGTAATGTAGCAGGGTTTTAATACAATAATTATTCATCCGACTACAAATTAATCTTTCCATTCGCAGTTCTGACGATAATGTTTCTATAGGTGCATTTTTTCTAAAATAGACACACAGGTGACCTTTACGTCAAAGAGAACTTGAAACCTCTTGCCAGTTCCCAGAATTTGTGTTATTGTATCGTCATTATAATCAAAATGCCCCCTCTATGAACATTGAATAGGTTTATTATAGGATGTTTGATTTGCAATAAATAGCCTGGGCTTCTGGAATTCCTGATAACACACACACACACGGACACACACCAAAACCAGCGAGATGTACAATAACTTGTTGATCTCTGCATGTCAGGCAATCACGATGGCTGAGAATTACACAAGTGCCCCCTCCTGGCCAGTCGTGGTCCTGATGGAAGCATTCCCAGGCTCTGGCAGTCTGCTCACCTCGATGTCTCCCTCCCGCCCCAACACCTCCACGCCCAACATCGTGGGCAACCAGGCGACCACGGCCGTGGGGGCCTTCATCCTCAGCGTGGTCTTCCTCCTGGGCGTGCCGGGCAACCTCTTCATCATCTGGAGCATCCTGGCACGCTCCCGCAAGCACTCGGTGACCACCCTCCTCATCCTCAACCTTGCGTTTGCCGACGGCTCCCTGATGGCGCTCACGCCCTTCTTCGTGGCCTACCTGGTGCTGAAGACGTGGGTGTTCGGCGAGGTGATGTGCAAGGTGCTGTTCTACCTGTGCCTGGCCAACATGTACGCCTCCATCCAGATCATCATGCTGATGAGCCTGCACAGGCTGGTGGCGGTGCTGAGGCCCCAGCACGTGGCCACCCTCGCCAGCCGCAGGACCGTCATGCGGCTGCTGGTGGTGGTGTGGGCCCTGGTGCTGGCGGCCTCCGTGCCCGCCGCCGTCTTCAGGCAGAAGAGGGGGGCCGTCCACGCCAACGGCGAGTCCCGCTGGGTGTGCGAGCCGTACCACCAGCAGAAGAGCCACGTAAGCGAGCGCTGTTTAAAAACAGGAGGCGGGGGGAAGTGGGAGGGTTTAAAACGCCTCGCAGCGCCACTTCATCTTCTCTGTCCTCCCCCCCCCCCGCACAGGTGGTCATCCAGTACACCCTGGAGCTGGTGCTGGGCTTTCTCATCCCCTACACGGTGATCGCGGGCAGCTACATCTGCATCCTGCGCCGCATCCGGCGGACCAAGTTCCGCCGCCGCATCCGCAGCGAGAAGCTGATCCTCGCCATAGTGACGACGTTCTGTATCTTTTGGCTGCCCTACCACGTTATCAACATGGTGCAGGTGTGGGGTTAAAGCAGTGTGTGTTTTGTTAGCAGCATCATTATATCATTATATCGTCATTATAGCAACTGCGTTTATGATAGTCAACCCCCAAAAACTCTTCTCTCATTTGCTGAAGCTGTAATACTCCTTATTACTTAGTGCTTTTTTTCTGCTTTGCAGCACAGAATACACCCACAATTTGCAAAAAGTGAAAAACACAGTTTAATGCGATTGTTTAGGTATGCGATGTTTAGGTAATAGCTGCACCTGCAGTGAAGAATACTTTATTCTCAGGAAATGAATCAGTTCTTCATTTTGTTCTGTAGGTGGCAGCTGCCTTGTGTCCCGAGAACCATCCAATAAAACAACAGTAAGTTACTGTAAGCACAGTAACGTGTTATAACTATGCCTTTACAGGGTTTGCCTAAAGGGAATTGCTATTCATCCTAATTGAAGGCAGTAAGTACTTTTGCATGTTCCCCCAGCCTGGATTACGCGTGGCAGAACTGGCGCGCTGTGACCTCTGCCATTGCGTTCATCAGCAGCTGTGCCAACCCAGTACTCTACGTCTTTGCTGGGAAGTCTTACATTCGCCAAGATGGGCTAGCGTTCATGGCCCGCTTGTTCGAGGGTACCGCACTGGACTCTGGGACCAGGAAGACCCGTAAGAACACACTGAACAGCATAGAGAAAAACAAAGACGAAGCAGGAGTGATGTTCAAGGAGCAAGAGCTGAATTCTGTGACTCCGACCGACTCCAGCTCTAATGGGAAACCTATGAAGAATGGCTTATAAGGGCATCAGAGGCACGGCACTTGAATCTGTGGGTGTGGCTGTAAGGCAGTTGAGGACATGCATGTTAAAACTCTCCTCCACTGATTTCGCAATCGAGTTGTGACCGGCTGAAACTTCAGCTGACTAGAACTGTTGACATTGGATGGAAATCTCTTTCTTAGGTTCACTGTTTTCAGAGAGGCTTGAAATTATGGTTTGAGCGATGATATAATGTACTCCCTAAAACCCAGCTGATGCCGTTGTTTCAAATCAGGGCCTTCGTGGAGGGAAATATGACACAAGCATCATCAAGCACAATGAGCTCTTGCTTAACATGTCGACCCAAAAGCCCAGAACTCATCTCATATGAGATAACAGACCAGATGTAATTATGTACAGGGGTGAATCATTGTAAAATATTGTCCTTTTTGATACTTTTTTTTTGGTTTCTTTCGCAAATCCACAAAGCATGTAATGTAATGTTACCTCAGAGGTGATGAGGTGAGGCGATGTATTAAGTGTGTACAGTGACTAAACACTGGAAGTTTTTCTTTTGCTTTTTTTGTCATCAAGATCGCAGGTTTTCTATGTCAAAAAGTGATATATTGACATGACCAAACATGACAAATGCAAATTCAGGTGAACACTTAATTACAGGCTGTGAATTAAATAGTTTTTTCTGGAAATGAATGGGTAGGACTACTACACATTGGGAAATTACTATGTACCGTCTGAAATGAACCAATAACTACCCAAAAATACCAGCAATAAATTAAGACATTGCACAATATCTCCAACAGTATTGAAGCTGAAGACACATTCATCACACTCGAGCCAAATATACAGGCATTTGAGGCTTAATTTTTCTGCGTATTAAAGGGGAATTACAGCTAATTTTGGTAAGGATATAACTTTCACATATTTTCTGATTAAATAAAACATGTAATGTTACAGACTTCAAAATGACATGTCTTCTTTTGAGTCTCGGCGGAGAACGGCAGGAACTCCAAACTCAGTAGTTGAGGTAGATTTTGGTTGCAAACGATCGCCACAGTTGGTAGGGAGGGGAGGGTGAAGCAACCGCTATCAAGCAGTGATGCATCCACTTTCATCATTGCAACCTATCTCATGGATACATTGTGTTCCTAGTGACAGAATACGCCTCATGTTGAAACACGACTCTCAAAATTATAGCTGTAACGTATTTGGTAACAGATTGTATGGCTTTGTAATGTCTCCGGGAAAGGCAGCTCCCAAGACCCATACAGTGCCTTTCAAATGTTGCTTGAATAATGTGTTACAGTATGTTCCCTTTTATGGTTACTGCTCTCTCTGACACGTTTCCTTTTTTCTCTTTCTTCAACCCAGTGTTATTATATTGGTCTTGTCTACTTAAAATGTTGATGTACAGTTTATCGCAAACCTTCGTAACCTGGAACCTTTTCATTCACTTATTCACAAAAAACAACAAAACAAACAACACTGTGTGTTCAGGCTTTCCGAGCTTTGGAGATTGAATACAGTAAAGGCATAGCCTACATTAGGAAACATTTGTATTTAAAGTCAGTTATTCTAAATATTTGGCTAAAAGACAAATTTTCACCACGAACACGCAGTCATGTTTTTGTTGTTTTTTTACAAACATTTTGAATCTGATGCAGTCAAAGACACAATGGCATCATAGTGTGACACTAACAGCGTCAGGGTGATATACAGTCTTACATAAATGAAATCTTACCAAATAGCATCTTGATGAGCTATCAAGTGTCACGTTTTTTGCTCTTGACACAACTTCTTCCTTCTTCATTCTTGCTTGTTTTCTTCCTCAAAGCAAGACAGGCATTCACATATCTTTAAAAGCATAGAGAAGAGGTTGACAAATTGCCAGTTATGGAGGTCTCCAACTAAAGGTTAGTGGCGGGAATGTGAGATAATCAATCATTTTGACAGCTCATATAACAATATTTGATTATATCTGAAAACAAAATGTCAAACTGCATGTTATGTATGTTATGTATGCAGTATTTACATTTAGGTGTACAGTAATTAAACTGCTAATGTATGCCTGAGAGAATACTCACTAAACTTTATACAGCTATGGTTAATAATAACAAATAAGGATGTTTATTTTTATTGAAACTCAGAGGATTCTACAAAACTTAAACAGCTCTTAATCACAGCTCTTAATGTATTTAAATCCCAGTTGAGAATGTAGGCTGAATGTAGGAATTAATGTGGGTGACAGGCTTTGAAGCAGAATTTTGAACTTTTGCCAAACCCAGACACTACCGTGATATCAGGTCATCCTGCTGTCAAGATTCTGTACAAAATAAATACTAGCTACTAATTACTACTAATAATTGTTTCTGGAGTGAAACTGTAGGCCTATTTGTATTTTGATCTGCCATTTGCATCCATTTTATTCTTAAAAAACAACTTCTAAGGCATCTACAAAGCTGATCACTGTCTCTCCTGTATTCTCAAGTCACTCCAATTTGCAGATATTTTTGAATTTTGAAATTTAACAGTTGATCAATGCAAAGAAAAAATGGTTAAACCATGTTTATATAGATATTCATAGTGTGGGAAAGATTTGCCCACAGTATGAATATCTATGCTCTATGCACAATAGGAATTCAGTTTGAACACACCTTCCTGCAGGTCTTGCACACTTAACAGCTGTTTAGATGTTCATCAAAGGTTGATAGTGCTACTTTGCGCCATTGACAAATGTCTCTAAACCACATATCCTGTTGGCCTGTTTCCTGTTTTTACACTCTTCAGGTCTGTGTCAGAACCAATCACACGTCTTCAAAGTTTCCTAATGGCTTCCAACATCACCACACCCTTTCATCTGCTGCTTTCCTCCCACGCCTCCACTGCTCCCCCTGCGGCGACGCTTCCGATTTCCGCAAAGGTTGGCATCGCCATCCTGACGCTGGCTTTTGCGCTCGGGTTGCCGGGCAACCTGTTCGTGGTGTGGTCGGTGTGGTGCCGGGTGAAGAAACGCTCAGTCACGTGTCTGCTGGTGCTGAACCTCGCCCTGGCGGATGCTTGTGTGCTGTTCAGCGCCCCGTTTTTCCTGCGCTACCTGGCGGGAGGCCAGGGGTGGGAGTTTGGCTCGGCGGCGTGCAAGCTCGTGCATTACCTGTCGAGTGTCAACATGTACGTCTCCATCTACCTCATCTGCCTGATGAGCATGGACCGCTGGCTGGCGGTCACAAAGCCCTTCCTGTCGCAGAGGATGAGAACGAAGCGCTCCCTCCTGGTCGTTCTGCTGGCTGTGTGGCTCCTGGCGTTTCTGCTGTCACTGCCGATGCCCTTTTACCGCAGGTGGGTCTGTGGCTGTGAGCGCGCAAAAGCTTGTCTCAGTTCCCCCACAATTCTTTCTAGTGGTTTCTCGTGTTTTACTTTCCCAACTCAACAGTTTTGGTCAGATTATGGTTTATGGGTTTTATTTATAGTTTGTGGACTTCTCCTTGATTTGTATTCCTCTTGCCCCAACGTCAACCTCATACAGCAATTTGAAAATGCGGCCCAACGGCACCCTGAATTATTGCATACCGTACCACTGGGGCAGCGTGCGTCACAAGGTGTTCCAGTACCTGTTTGAGACCGTGATGGGCTGCGTGGTTCCCTTCTCCTTCATCATCGTCTGTTACTACACCGTCATATGTCGGCTACGCAGCGCCGTGTTCCAGCGCAGGGGGCGAAGCAGCCGCCTGATCCTCCTGATCGTCGGCACCTTCGCGGTCTTCTGGCTGCCCTATCACGTCGTCAACGTCATCGAGGTGAATAACTGTCATTTGTTAACGTGGGAAATGTGGCTCGTTTCACGGGCTAAATTGTTTACATAGCCTATTTACATAGCTGATCCCTATGTAAATACATTTGACTTGACCAGTGGACGCTTTTAAGTAGGCCTAATTTGCAGTGAAAGCAGGAGCGTTAGGCATGGGGTGAGTAGGCGACTCCCCCACTAAACCACACGGTTGTACATTTACTCACAGGTAACGCGATGGCTCATTCAACCTATTTGGATGTAACAGAACCTGAACAACCTAAACGTGTGTTTTCAAATTAAGAAGGGCAGTTTATGACGCTCAAGACCTGAAATTCTGGGTTCGTTATATGCTAGCTGTCAAAAAATAAACCTCTTAATGCCTACTTGTTATCCCACACATCAGTTTCTTCTGGACTAGATTTATCTGTACTGTTAAGGACTCTCATAAAGGCCTACTGTAGACCTACATGCTACTTCCTCCCATCGTTTCGTCTCCGCTTGTTTATTTATTCATTGATTATTATTTGATTGTATTCATTACCAGGTGGTAGGAATGTTGTGTCCCAGCGAGGCGGTGATCCGGGCTGCCAAGACGGCCCGTCCCAACGTCACAGCCTTCGCGTACTTCAGCAGCGCTATTAACCCCATCCTCTACGTCTTCGCCGGCAGCTCGCACATCCGCCACGCCGGCCTCAGCTTCATGGGCCGCCTCTTCGAGGCCACCAACTCCGAGAGCAGGAGCGGCTCGTATTCGCGGAGCACGCGCAGCAGCTCCACGCCGGATGAGAGCGCGGCCCTGCGCGCCTTCTCGCTGAAACTGGGGAGGTCGTTCGGGGGCCGACAGAAGGCTGAAGACGGCGACGTGCAGACTGCGCGGGGTGACGTCAAGAACAAGTCTGAACTCACAACCTTGGCAACCCTCGCGCAGGTGGAGTAGCAGTTGTGGTCCGTGAGAGGAGTAGGTTGTGTTGGTCACTTTCAGCACATGGCCGGGAACTTTCATTTTGAAACCAAGTTCTTGTTTTCACGGTTCACAGCTAAACGAGCCATTTTGACACGAGGGCTACAGAAAGGGTTAAACAGTGTTTCGCAATCTTCGTTAAGATTAAGTTACACACGCGTGCGTGTGCATGTAGTCACCACTAGACTATCCTGCCGCCCCCTCCCCCCATACGCAGTTCATCATCCACTGGTCATCCGGGGGAGCCGTTCTTTACTATGTATAACAGTGAGCCTGTTAAAAAAACAACAGCACGGTTTTGCTTGGCTAATGGATTAAAAAATAAATAAAAACGTACAGGTGTTAATTAGTAACCTTCTAATACAGAGATCTCCCTCAAAGAGTTTTGTTCCAAAATTCAACCATGTAGAAGGAATAACTGTACCTGAGTGATTATGTAGTCTTCATGTTATATGGATTATGTAAAAAAAATTGAATATATATACAGTATATCCAATTCACTTAGGATTTCATCAGCTGTTTTACATCCTGCTTGTTAGCTGGTTATTTAAACTAATAACGTTTATATTCATTAGTGCTTTCTGCTAAACTGCAAACCTTGCACTTTTATTTTTTACATTTTGATTTCATTCTATAATTTGAAGGCTTGTTCTTGCTCTTTTATTCTTGTTTTTAAATCCTGTTTTATTGCGTGTTTTTATGTGAAGCACATTGAGTCTGCCACGTGTATGAAATGTGCTACAGTATATAAATAAAGTGCCTTGCCTTAACTGATCCTTTGCCTGTTCAGTTTGCTTCATGGTGGAGTAGGCCTGCTTGGCCTGTCCTCTTGGAGTACCGATTCCTGGTGGATATCTGATGCTCTTTTGGAATAACTAATCTGACTCGTGGAATGTAACTATTGACACCCGCAAGTTAAGTTTTGACGGTTAGACCTACTGTTTTCTGGAATATTCCAACTGATTTGTCGAAGACCCTGTATAGGCTGCCTGCAATTGTACAATAATGGTTCAATAACGTAAACCAAAACACAATAAATTAGGGACCATGCTGCCTCTGCTGGACTCAAACCGCATGAATGACACTATATATTTGGAAACTTTGGGAAATGTATTGATCGATTACAATTAATATAATTGTTGTGTAATTCTATTTTATTTAGCAGGAGGATGAAGAGCAAATTAGAAGACACTCGAAGATGGAAATTTTTGAAAAACAAAGAATCAACCAGACTATTTTTTCGTCATTTGTTTTTAAAAGCAAGCATAAAACATGATATAACATTCCCATAGCAGATATCGAATTAACCCAAATACAGATAATTATAAATGTAAATAAAATATAATGTGGAACCATGAAACATTTATTCATGAAATGTTTTACAGAAATTAAAAAACAAGAACATGATATGTTCAATGTTTAAGATTAAATGGAGCTAAAACATACCAAAAGGCATCTTTAAAGCTATGCTAAGTAAGATGGACACACGCGACCCAACCCTCCCCATGGCAGCTCCGACTCCTTACCCAAGCCACCCCTCTTTAAAACAATTCTTTACACTTTACATTCTCTACATGGCACTGTTTAGCTGCTGTTGCTCTCACACTAAGCCTGTCAACTGTTGACAGATTAAAACAAGTAGCTCATTGTGTACCCACCAAATGATTTGAACCTCCATCACACACCACTGTACAGGATGTAATATTTAAGGTATTACACATGAACGTTTTTAGTCTAAAAAATAACTTAGTGAACCCTTTAAGTGTTGGCTGTAGCATTTTTCAACAGAACCTCCTCCATTGAGCTTCACATAAAAAGGAAGAAGCCTCCATAATTAGCCTATGAAACAAGCAAGTAACTGGTACATGGCGACATGCATAATATACATGCTTACACTGTGTCCTAGGGATATCTTTTGGTGGTGCAAATGAAGTTGAGCTGCGTATTGACAGACAGGCCAACCCAGTCCCCGCCGGTCTCCATTGCTCCAGATGTTCCACACTCCTGCACTCTTGCCCCAGC